>JANHGB010035689.1:0-19550 GCA_026283785.1 Coracopsis vasa
TTTTCATAGAATCATAGAATAGTTAGGGTTGGAAAGGGCCTTAAGATCATCAAGTTCCAACTCCCCTGCCATGGGCAGGGACACCTCACACTAAGCCAATTTTGATTATGAACTTTATGAACTTGTGTAGAAGCTGGAATCCTGGGACAGTGACACAACTCTTTTGGAGGTATTAAGGGTATTTATCATGGATCAGGTGGCTGGGGAAAGAAGGTATTCTTCTGAGATGCAAACTTTCTTCATTGATGAATGAAAACTGATTCTAGGCTAAAAGGTGGACTAACGTGGAGATACGAAATTATTGTTGCCATTGACTGACCGTTTATTTTCTTCCACAAAGATACATTCAAAAACCTCTCCAGAGTATTCAGAGTTGTGATGTTCTTGGGCATGGTGTGTTTTGAATTGCAACATGAAGCAAAGCTACTTTCTATGATACATGATGATTTTGTAAAAATGTAAATGGGGCTCTATAGGTTTCAGACATCTGTTCACTCATTAGGCTGCATTATAGTCATTGAGGGGGGAAGAATTCAAGATACTGTCTAAAGATACGTTATGTCATACTCTCATGAGAAATTCCTTCATAATTTTGCTTTTCTTGAAGCATAATATATTATTTCTTCTGAGGTTTCAGTTGACTTTTTGATAGGTTTATTTTAAAAACTCTCGTGTTTGCATCTTCAAAGCAGCGAAGCTGGTGGCAACATTCTGCTCCACGTTAAAAGCAGAGCCCTGTGGTTCAGAGCCGGTCAGGAGGGAGATCTGGAGGCGAAGTGTTCGTGTTACAGTCGCATATTAGATTTCATTGTAGATCGAAGTGAGACTCTTTGCTGCTGAAAGAATAAGCCTGTACAGGTTTGTTTGAAGAGGCAGGCACTTAAAATTACAGCAGATCTTTATTAACTGATCTGGCATGGAGGGGAGAGAGATTATTTCTGTTGAGAACCAGAGTGCTATGCTGTGAGCTAGCTAAGACGTAAGATGGTGACTCAAATATAGTACTGAAAGCAGTGTTATGTTTAAGAACTGTAACTTTTCTTTTCTAACGTATAGTAGTTAGTATAGCTCTTCTACCACAGTGGGTCCTCTGAGCTATGTGTGTAGTATTTTTGCTTTAGCACTGGGTTTTTCATTGACAGTTGAAGAAAAGGACAAATCATTAACCTGGGTTGGTGAGCACAGGCTTGATGTAGAAACATCCAACGTTTAACTGGAAGTTAAGTTTTGTATTTACACTAACTTTGGCTTCTCTTCTCTCTCTGTTCCAGAAATACTAATACGGAGCATTTGACCTTCTAATCTCCAGAGGTGAATCTCCTGATACCAGGATTAGGAAAGAGTGCCTTCAGAACCAATATGTAGCAAATGGGTATCGCACCTCCGAAGCTCCTCCCTTGGTTCAGCGCTTGCATATTTTAAGGATCCTTGTTGCTTCAGCAGTGAATTATTCTTGTGAACTTCAGAAGCGGATTTCATGTGGTGCTTGCTAAACGTTGAGTCACCATGAGTAGTAATCTAGGAAAAGAAAAGGACTGTAAAGAGAAGGATCCAAAAGTCCCATCATCAAAAGAAAGGGAGAAGGAGGCCAAAGCCTCTGGAGGATTTGGGAAAGAGAGCAAAGAAAAGGAGCCTAAGACCAAAGGGAAAGATGCCAAAGATGGAAAGAAGGACTCCAGTAGCACGCAGCCTGGGGTAGCTTTTTCAGTGGACAATACGATAAAAAGACCTAATCCGGCCACAGGTACCCGCAAAAAATCCAGCAATGCTGAAGTGATCAAAGAGCTAAATAAATGCCGGGAAGAGAATTCAATGCGCTTGGACTTATCCAAGAGGTCTATACACATGCTTCCATCAGCTATCAAAGAGCTAACGCAGTTAACAGAACTTTATTTATACAGTAACAAACTGCAGTCCCTCCCGGCAGAGGTGGGCTGTCTTGTGAACCTGATGACACTGGCGCTGAGTGAAAACTCACTCACCAGTTTGCCTGACTCTCTTGATAACTTGAAGAAGCTGCGCATGCTTGACCTGCGGCATAACAAACTTAGAGAAATCCCTTCGGTGGTGTATAGGCTAAGCTCTCTCGCCACTCTTTATCTACGCTTTAATCGTATAACTACTGTGGAAAAGGATATCAAAAACTTGTCAAAGCTCACCATGCTTAGCATACGAGAGAACAAAATCAAGCAACTACCTGCTGAAATTGGTAAGCGATTACACTCACTGAAAGTTCAATTCTGTGCTTGTGTTCAGGTTGCAATTCAATGATGTATACATAAACTGCCGCTTAACTTCTCCAGCTGCCCATTTAAAACTTCATGAAATTATGCTCTCGATCATATTGCAATGTTAGGTTATATTGAGAGTGATCAATACCTTGAATATTTCTCTTTAAAACATGCCCTTTTTCTTCATCCATCATCTTAAAATCACGTGTATCTTGTTTTCATCTTTGCCTTGTGCTTTCACACATTGTGTCTTCAGAGCCCAGATGGTTTAACAACTACAAAAAAAAAAAAAGATACAAGGGCATATTTCAAGATTTCTTTATAAATCATTTATGAACTGTTGCAAGTTACAAACACATTATGGGCATGTTACACAGGGGTGTGACCATGGTAATACAAGGTAGAATAGGTAGCTACATGCTATTACCGTGAGCAAGCTGTTGGATACTGTAACAGTTAATAATGTAGGTTAATGATTCGTGAAAGCCTCTACCTTTTATAAGTCATGAATATATTAATACACAGACTTTTAATATAAAGTGACTAAATGTTGTATGCATGGTTGATGATTCTTATGACTTTTTAATGAATATTTGTTTTTCCAAACTTAGTTACAAAAGTTTGAAAGATGGTAAAATAGTATGAAAGTGGCTTATTAATTTAAATAGGTTATTACAAAAAAAGTGCTGTAATAGCTATATGTTAAGAACTCAAGTTGTTCCTAATAGGTTCTGCTCCATGGAAAACATCTCTCTATCACAGTGTTCTCAAGCAATATTTGGACAATGTATGTCCCTCATAAAAGGACGATTCGTCACTGTGTTTTTCCTATGTATCACCAGTTTTTTAAATTCAAGCATAGCTTAGTCCCTTTAGGGAAAGGGGGATCATAAAACTTAATGCAGTTAACTGCTTCAGCTTTCTTCAAGTGTGGAAAAAAACCTTGTAAAAGCCCTTGTAACAACATGAGTAATAATTCCTGTGCCCTGTTTTTAAAAGCTGATGCAGGGCTTTTTCCTGTTAGCCAAGCCAGTGCGTGAGTATGTGAAGTGTTACAAGTTGGCCCCTGTGCTCACTAATTTTGCAAAGCTTGGGAAATGCTCTTGCTTGGATCCTTAACAGATCTTTATAAGCCGGCAGTGTTTGCCTCTTTTTCCTGCACTTTGATATGAAAGATACATAAGATAACATGTTCCTGGTGGCAGGAACTCCTGGGCATGTCTGAAACTGCTAATCATGGTACCAACAATGTTCAGTACAAACGGCTTCTGTATGTGACAACAGGAATGGAGAAAGGCAGTGAGGCTGTTAGCTGTTGGTCTGAGTCTTTGGCACAGATGGTAGAGTGGATTCTGCTATAGCCACAGAAACACCGTTTTGCTAGGCAAAAATTAAATGGCTAATGTGGTGTGTTTTCTGATCAACACGTTCTTTGTGTTGGCACATGCATCTCAGCAATCCTAGGGATTTCCCCTGAGAGAACTGAGGAATTGCAATTTTGGCCTGTTTTGACAGTTCTGTTTAAGTCCCAACAGCCTCTTTGAACCTTTTACTAATCAAAGAATAATCCTGGAAACCATGGGGCTGATGTTTGCAAAAAAACCCCCAACATACCACATGTTTCTACATATGTTGAAGAAATTGTGGCTGATTTAGCTGGCTGAGCTATATTACACAATTGTCAATTCTTTACTTGGGTCTGTTTGTGGCTGAGTTTTTAAATGTAATCTAGCAAAGAGTCAGCTTCTGAGCTTCATCTGGGGATAGAACACCATAAATTTGGTACTAATGTATAAAGAAAAAACTTCTGTGAGCTGTTGCATTTTGGTGTTGCCCATTTTGTAGGTGTATGATGCTGCTGACATTATTATTGCTGCTGGAACATCTTTGGTTCTGAGCTGGTTTGTTTATTGAATTCTTCTGGTTAAGTTTGCATTAAAGTATGTAATTTCTGTACGTGTTTGTTCAATATAGTCTTGAAAGAGCTCATGTGTAACAGCTTTATAGAGAAATTTAGTTGATATATGTATAATGAAGGATTTCATGTGGTTTGCTTCTTTTGCATTATTCTTGTCTTGATATGCATACAGGCAGCATTCTCAGTTCTCTATCAAACCTGAGCTTGAGAACGTTAACTACTTTACTTCTGTCTTTGTACCCAGCAGTTAGTACTGCCTTTATTTGTATTGTGATAATGCCCGTGTTCCTTGTTACGAGTCAGCACCTCGTTGTGGAAGGCATTTTAGAAGCACAAATGCAAGACGACTGTCACCCTTAGAAGAATTTTTGAAGGAAAATCACTATGTTCAACAACATCCTGTTTTATTCAAAGCAAATTTCTCTAACTGGATTGCCTGCAATTGCATCAGTTGAAAAATAAATCAATTAAAGGATTTCTAAGTTCAAGTAACACAATAATTTTAACTGCCAAGAGGCACAGAACAGGCGTTGGAAAACCTTTTTCCTCCAGCAGTAAAAGCAGACAGTAGTTTCACTTTTGTAGTTGATCTGCTCACTCACTTTCATGTATTATTGCTGTCTACAAGGACGAAATATTTGAGTTGGAAACACAGGTGAAAAATGAAACTGCTGAGAAGTGTATTTCTTACTTTCCAATGGAATTTGTCTGTTTCTTTATAAACATTCATTGCTTCTCTATATTTCACATGTGCACTTTAGAACAAACTTGCCTTTTAAGTCCCAATGATTTTAATCCCTTGTCTGTTTATAATACAGTTTGTAAATACTATATGCAAGCAAATACTCTTATCAGCTTGTAAACAGCACAGAAATTTCTGTTGCCGCAAAGCGGGAAGTAAAATGAGGCCATTATCTTTTATAAAGCAATATCATGCGGAGCATTTCAAATTCTTGTTAAAAATACCCCATTGTTCCAGGGCCTAAGGCTCACATATCTGATGGTAAGCTAGTATGCTTGTTCATATGTTTAAAAATCCAATGCTTGTGTAACCCGCTGACTTGTCCAGCAAGGAGGAAGCTTGCAGCAGTTAGCTGCACTGCGTTCATGTCCCTCATCTGGTGTGCAGCTATGCGAAGAATCTTGGGTTTCTTTACTTTGTCTTTTGGGGGTAGATGTGCTACAAAAGGTTGCTCTGGACAAAAAACCACCCAGGCTTCAGCCTGAAAGATGGGATGTTGCCTCTGTTTCCTCAGGGGGCCACAGTGAGTGTGAAGGAATGAAAGGCTTACCCTGTGCTAGAGACTTGTGATGGCTTTTGCTACCACTGAACACAAAATACCAGTTCTGTATAACCATAAGAAGGCTTTCCAGCTTTAGAACCTTGCTGCTTTAAAGTAAAGGCTCACCTGATTTGTAAGCAATCATCCCATTTAATTCATTTTCTAGGAATCTTTAGTCCCCAGCCTTATAAAATAAACTTTTTCTTCTGCTCTCGTTGAAAGAAATTGAAAGTGGTCTCTGGAGTCTTAAGTGCTCTGATATTTGAGACTTTTCTTCCAACACCCAGCATGTCTGTGACTAGTTCATTTTTGTGACAGTGATGTTTCACTGTTCTTAGATGCAGCAGTTTCCCTCTGTTGCTTACGTTTGCTCTCACGCTATATGTGTCGACAGCAGGCATATCTTCTCCCAGCCATTACCCAGACCACGATTTTTAATCTTGTATAAAATCTTCATTCCTTCTGTCACCCCACTACCCATTTTCTATATTGTATTATCTTTTGAATGCTGAGCATGCATGATTAGTTTGAATATACCATTCTAGATGAGAGTTTCTCTCTTTGTGCTGGAGATAACTCTCTGTGAATTTGGATCATATTGGAACTGCATTAGACTTACACAAATGCTCTTGTGACCACCTAAGACATCTGCACTCTTATCTTCTTTGTTCTCCCTCTCCACCAGAAGTCAACCCTGAGATCCTGGTAGAAATATACTCTTTTTTACACTACTGAATTTCATAGTTTCCATTATTTTTAGTTACTTGTTTTGTCTAATGCCTCTAGCTTGCTAGGTAACCCTTGCTTTCTAAGTCATTGCTGAAGACGCTATAAGATTCGTCTTGAGAGGGATTCTTAGGAGTCCCGGAGAGGTAACCTTCATCCAAGTTGATACTTTGCTTTCAGTCCCGCTGCATGCATAGCAAGTTGTAGTCAATTCCTTGGGTATCTTGACATCATCTGCTAGTCATCTGTCACTAGTTATTTTCTGCATGCTACTATATCAGACATCTTCATGCAGTCTAGGTTGACTAGACTGAATAAACTAAATCTGCCATATTTTTGGAAAAAACTGTTAGCTCAATGACAAACCGATTTATATTTCACTGATACTGTTTTAAATCACTTTTTATTTGTCTGTTTTCAGGCCTTTTACTTTCATGCCTTTTGTTAATGTTTCCTGCTAATTCTGTTGGTTGGAGGTCATCAGAATCTCCCCTTGTTATTTCTTACAGTTTGAATCTATAGCCTTCAATCCTGTAGTAGTGTTTCTTGTTTGATGGATGACATGTAGAAACGATACTATTGGTCATGTGGTTTCCAAATAACTTTCTAGAAATGCTTACCTGAAGCATCCACCACTTGCTGTGCATGTAACAGTACTGTTAGAAATAGATTCCTTTTAGGGAAACCTGAAACTAGCTCTAAAACATTTCTTAAAAGTCTGAGTGAAGATAAAGCATTTAACGAAATTTTGTTTGCAGAACCCATAGTTGGGCAAATTTTAATTGGTCCGGGAAACTGCATTTAAAGAACTGACCTCTTACTGTGAATGGTCTTGAGGAAGATCTAGAAGTGAATTTACCAGCACTTTGCTGCTGGGAAGTAATCTCAAGTTTGGTTCTATTTTGGGCTTTAAACTGTCTTTAGTAGTTAAACAACACAAAGTTGCGTGAGGTGACTACACTGGGGGAAAAATTGCTTTGCATTTAAACTCAAAAGCTTTAGTGAGAAAGAGGAAGTGTTGTTATCTATAGTTTAGTAAATAGATGTGTGTGTTTCTGGTTTCTTTTTTCCTCTCAGAAAGCAGTGCCTCTCATTCCCTTGCATCCAGTTGCTCTGTTGTAGGTTTCCTGTCTTTTCAATGTTTAGAAGGCTTCTTAATTTTTAATAGTAGTTTGCTCAACTGGATTCACTTAGTAAACCGAAAATGAAGAAATTACCTGTAATTTGGAAGAATATTCTTTTAGTAACTTGGCAAGTTCAGGCTCCAGGTACATAGCAAATAATTTCTACTAGTCATTTATTGGACTTCTCTTAACACTTTTCCAGCAACAACATACATATTGCTTCTACATTTTTGATGTGATTGAAACAGTTCTAATAGACTGCGTAACAAACTGAGGTCTTGATATGCATTGTTGTATTCTAAAATATAAATGGATTTATTTAGAATAAGATCTAAAAATACTTCAAAATCCATTTAGCTGACAGCATATTCTGAGATTTGGGTGTTTTTCTTTTCCCATGATTAGCCAAAAGCTCTGTTCAAGAGTAGCTGGATTAGGGGGAGTTTTCGTTAAGTGGCTGTGCTGATGTGCAATAGCTTCGTGATGCTGAAAAGGGGCGGTATCCATTCGCCTCTTCCTAGTTGCTAACTCCTGCCTCTCTCATCTGAGCCGTTCCTTGGGGAGCTGATTTATCTCACTAAATCAACAGAGAAATATTAGTTGTTTTGCTGCTTTTGTTATCTATTACATTAGTTGAAATCAGTGGAGTTTCAGATAAGACTTGAACTGGTGTAGGAGGAGGAGTGTAGGAGAGCATGAACTGGAACAAAGAGCAGGACTGCCACTTCTGTGCGTACTGAGCTGTTAAATCAGCTTGCCTTGCTGCAGCTCACTTGTGAAGCCTCGCAGGTAGGGTTGCTCCCGTGGTATAAGAGCATGTGAAGTGCACTGTGAGTGGTTTGAAGAAGGATGCCTGCAAAGAGCCATTGAAAATTCATCAGATTATATTTTCTGAAAAATTTTTTTTTCTTCCCTTTCCCCCTGTTTTCCATGTCTTGTTCCACAAATCCCTGTGTAGCCACTGGAGTCTGGGTAGCATCAGCTTAGCCACACCTTCCTGAAGCAATTTTTTGTTATGATGTAGTAAGAATTCATTGATGCAAGTTTCTTGATGACAAAGCTACTCTATGTTGCTCTTGTGAACCCAGTCTTTCTTACACATTGTATTCTACTTAACAATGGTCATAAATTTTCAGTGTGGATCTTGCCCAGAATCCTGCTTCTGCCTGTAGCCCTAAGCAAACTGCATAAGACCAGGATACGTGTGTATACATGGGGCTTAACCTGACTCCTTTCCCAGATCCAGCTATTCTTGTATCAGGTGCAGCCTGTCTCTAGTACTTTTCAGTAGACTCCTTCCCAGGATTTGACCATTTTTTCCCTTTAAGCTCCTATAAATGCTTTACGTCCTTTAGCAAGGTCCACAAGTTTGCTTTGAACGTTGGTTTTGACTAAAAGGTCACTATTAGCTGGTGCTGAATATATATACTTACGGAGTGCAAAAGCAGAACTTGCCTGTTCACTTGGCTGTTGAATCACTGGTGGCATTCAGGAAATAAAACCTTAACAGAAAGGTTTCCATGTGGAAGCTTTGCCAAAACACAATCTGGAGGTATAATGTGGAATTTAGTTCACAAGGTGGACTCCAGCTTCATCACCGTATCTGGTAAATTGTCCATTCCACTGAGATCAAAAAGTTGAAGATTAGAATGGAAGAATGCAAATGCTTTGGTGAGTCAGACAGTCAGCACGAGAGGGATGAAAACCAGAGGAACTGTCTTGGGATGAGGCCAAGCAAACGCTTCAATTACTTAAGCGAGCCTTTTGCATTTCTTGTATCGAGAGTTTTATTGCATTCCTCCATGTTGTGTTGAAGGAATTGTACTGCACAATCAAGTTTATGATATTTTCTTTGCTAAGACAAGGTTGCATCTTATACCAGTTTTGGGCATTTTTGTCACCATACACAGCTCAAATAGACCTAATATTGCCAACACGGTTGAAACTACATTTGCATAGTTTCTGCAAGTTTCTTGAGACTCCAAATATTGTGTTTTTTCTCTGTGAATGCAACTCTTATTCTATGGAGAATCTGGTCAGGGCTGTTCCGCAAGGGAAATATTTTTAGATTGTAATTCAGGGAATCTGCCTACACCAGACTTGGAATGTCTCTGAGACTCTCTTCTGTTCTTCCCTTCCCCCATCTACCCAATATTTAGATCATTTGTGGTTTCTTCACTACTTTGAAACTTTTTTTCAGAACACTTGCACCTGCTTGGTTTTCAGTAGCACAGACAGCAAACCAGATGTGTGCAGCTGCAATAGTTCATGTCTGCTCACTTCATGCTGAATATAGTGCCCCCTTATTAAATGACTTGTTAGTTGCAAAGCTTTTCAGTGATGCTCTGAATTTCATTTCCCCTTTTTTCAGCCGACCTGACAATATATAGAGATATTTTGTTATATTATTTGTATCTAAGAACCCCTTTTTCTGTTTCGGCAGTTTGAAGGAAACCAAGTTGTGTTCCTGTGCTTTGTTGACGTGCTAATGTCTGTAAATGCGGTGGTTGAGAAAAATTATATATTGTTGTATTCTAATGGGATAAAAGCATGAAGTTGTGAACAGAAGTGGAATAGACATTGATACGTGTGTTTTGTTTCCTAGAAGTCAGTGCTTATTTGATCCTGTCTTGGTTGCTTTCTTGAGCTGCAGGGAGGGTGAAGAACTTGATTTTGGCCAACTTTAGTTTTGGTGTGTGAGTTCTGATTCCTGTGAAAGCTTTTGTGGGGATGCACTTTTGTCTTGTCAGCTAGTCAAATTCCTACTGATTACATTTGCTTCACACTGGCTTTAGGATAATGATTAAGTAGTCCTGCCTTTTTGATCTGCTTGCAGAGCTTATTGGGATGATGCCCCAAGTGTAATTCCAGTAAATACTGACAACTTGTTAGAAGTCCAGCTTTTTTTTTTCCTTTTAAATATATCAATGCTGCAGTTTAACTGTTTAAATACCTTTGTGACTGCTGAACAGAAAGAGATAACCACTTTCCTTAGGCTGCTCTTGCTAGTGGTGGTTAGCCTTTATTGTTTGAGAGCAAGCACACTTGTTCCATACTCAAAATGGACAGCATCCAAGATGTGACCCCAGGTTGGGCTTCAGCAGGACCCCCTGGTCCTTCCCTGCAGACCTGTTTCCTCAGTGGCTGATGTGAGGCTGTGTACAGCTTTCCAGAGTTACTCTGTGCTAGGTGCAAGCCTTTGCCTTTCTCTTGGCACTTCTTGAGGTTCCTGCTGGTTTATTCTGCTGCCCACCTCAAATCCTGCCTCGAGCCCTTGCTAAGACACTTTCTTCTACACGTTTCACATGTTTAAAACGTTGTTTGAACATGTTTTTAATTTTATTTATATTTGTTACTTTTGGTTATAAGCAACAAATAAGTGTTTTGCTGTTGTGTCTTGTTGGAACTTGTTTTAGATGAGATTTTGAGTCTTTCTTTTCAGTTGAGCTCAGCTTCTGTGTTTTTGAGTGGTTCCCATGACTAAATCCTTTTGCGCATTCTGCACATCCTAAATATATTACTCTGCTTTTTTTTTTTTACTTATATGAATATTTCAACTTTGGTACGTAAGTCACTTGTGGCCATATTAAAATTGCATTCTTTCTACTCAGAAAGTCTTCTGTGTAAGTTACAGTCGCACAGTAATAATTCAAAATCACTCTGACTGCTTAACTGTTCTGTTGGGCAGTTGGTGATGACAGCAAGAAGTTCAGCCTGTCACAGTGATGTACTCAGATCCTATAGAGAGGGAAAAGATCCTGAAACTGTAAAGGTGTTTTTCATTTTTCTATAAAATCAGAACACTTATAGCATGGTTTGGGTTGGAAGGGACCTTAAAGACCATCACTTCAAAGAGTTTTATACGCACAGTAAAATTTGTTTGCCATAGAGAACCTAATGAGAGATGAAAAGCTACCAACCTTCATTGAACTGTTTGTAACTTGTTCCCAGCATTGCTGATTTCAGATAATTATTCTTTACAAATTAGCTTACAACCAATGTTGTGACACAGCAGCCTGAAGCCCCACTAATATTTGCATTCTTTTCTTCCTTGTACTTTCCATAAGAGTGTTGATCCTCTTGCTGTGTCATCTGGCACAGGATTTATCATGTCATGAAGGATTTCATAACTTTCAATCTGCTTAAGTATGGGCAGGCACGGAGTTAATCCAGTGGAAAACAGGCTATATTACAAATTGTGTTTGCCATCCAAGAGTGCTGCCTACTGAGTGAATTAGTGGTAGGAGACACTGAAGCCTCTTTGCTCTTGGCTTCTCTCCCTACATGACTGTTAATTCGTGTGTACTTGTGTATTTTTTTAATGAAGCTGTATTTGGGTTTTTAAATGGCCAAGCAGAATTTTCAGAGTTATGTAAGTCAGGACATGTACCTTGGCCCTCTTGTCCTAACAGGCTTTCAAGGTTGGCCATGTAATAGGACTATAATTCTGCCTCATTATGCAGAAAATATTAGTCATTTCATAAGGCTGGGGTTTTTCAGCGGGTATATTTAGCTTTGTCATACTATAACATTTAGTCTCTGCCTATGAGAACAGCTGGGAGGTGATTGCTCACCCCACCTTTCTTAAGGCTTGTTGAGGTGTATACTTAGCTGTATTTTTAACAATGTTTTTAGCTGGAAAGTGGTTGGGAGCCTTCACAAACTCTTTTCTCTGAAAAATACTTGTGAATTGGCTGCATTCTTAATCTTGTAGAAATTAAGGTTTTTACAAAGTACATCATAGGGTGTAACTAACTGTTTTGTGAAGGTTATTTATAAACTGCTTTATATATTTCGTATGAGCATTACTTCTACTTCAAAATCTTTTATTGTCAAGCCAGCTAGTACATGTGATTTCTGCCTGCCTCCTTGGCAGACTTTGAGCATCAACTCTTTTTTCCTTTGCAATTACAGTGCAATATAATATTAAAACAAAAGGAGGGCAAAACCCACCCCCAAAACTCAACTAACCCCAAACTCCAGCACCTTTCTAGTTTATTTGCTTAAATGTCCTGAGGCGGCTCGTCCCTTCAATTCAGTTGCAAGTAATCCCTAGGGAATCCTTTATTTATTACTGTGAGCTTCAGATTTGTCTACTTCGAACATTACTTGCAGCAAAAAGTTAGTTCATTTTACCTGTGATTAGTACTTCCCTAAAGTAGTGATTCCCTTGCTCCAGTGATTTTGGGTGTTCCAACAGTCCTCTGGTGAAGTGATGCAGGAGATGGTTATCCATGTGGTGAGTGGGAATGGGTTTTTCTTTAGTAAATCGCTTTCTGGGAAAGGCTGGTTTTGTGCTGCAGCACATTTCTAGCTGGCATATTTCTGTTAAATGGATTAGTATACGAATGTGTTTCAGCAGCGTTTCTGCAGTACACCAGAAAAGAGCAAATGTTGAGTCTTTTAATGTGAATAAGATCCTGAGCTCCTCACTCCTGAGCCATTTTTCTTTCTGTACTTGAGCAAACGTTCCTTTTAGGAGAACTTTGGTTTTGATTTTAACATTGGCTTCTTACCCTGGCCAAGCAAAAATGCCAGATTCCAGTTGTATCATGGTGAAATTTATTTCTACCTGTTTTTGAGAAGCACTGCTCTCAATACAGTTGCCACTGTTCAGACAATATGAAGGACTCATTCAGTCACTGAAACAAGCTGGCTTTACATCGGCTCCTAGGAAAACCTTTGTGCAGATGGCCTTGAGTTTGGCCTCTTTGTTCTTGCAGATCATTATTTGTTGTATTGATTGTTTATGCCATGTGCTTATGCTGGCATCATTTTTGAAAGGGCTGCTGTTGTGCAGCAGTGCACAGTGTGTCCATTCATGGGGTGAATGACTGCTGTCAGTCAGCAGGGGAAGAGCTGCCCCTGGCCTGGTGGCAGCGCGCTCTCCATGGCCAGAGTGGGTCTGGTCCCGCATACTGGGATGTTTTCAGTAGTGTTGGTCATGTTAACTGCAGTGTTGCTGGTACTCAGACCTTCTTGCGTGCAGAACAGAGAGTCTCCCACCCAGGAAAACAGAGTTCAAGATGATAGGGCAGATGATGCTGATAGGCCACATCAGAATGAACAGCACTGATTTGTAAAGGACTAGACCTTTTTATTTCCTTATCTATTTTCCCACACTTGTCCTTTCTAAGCCACGTTGATTCCTCACTTTCCCCTTCCCTAAAGATCCCATAGCAACTCTTACCAAGCCAAGTTGCTCTTCCTTGCACCTCAGTAGATGTTCCAGGCCTGTATGCAGTAACAGCCCTCAGTCTGTGAGATGCTTTGTAAGAGTCTTCCCATTTACTCACTGTGATTGGTCTCACTGTGGCCCTGGGACTGATGATTCTCCTGGGAAAGCCAGTATTTTAGTTCTCCACTTACTGCTGGTCCTCTGTGTGCTTTTACATGTGAAGATGAGTCTCTACCATATCACCTAAACATTTTTTTACCTCGTTAAGCATATTGGATAAGAATCTTTTCTTGTATGTCATAGAGAACAGCAGCAGAAACATACCATGAGTGCTTTTTGTTGACTTGTATGCTCTCTGTGTTGTGTCTCAGCAATCCAAGTGAAAGTATTGAAAGAATTTCAGTGCCAGCAGCATTTCACCTTCTGCCCTTGGGGGCGGGATGGAAAGAACATTTTGGTGAGATACTGTCAAGCTATAAGTATTATTACATCCAAGAGCAAGATTCCTTACTGAGCAATGTGAACTAAAAGCTGAATATTACAATATCTCTTGAAATTGTTTTCCTTAGGTCATTGTACTTCATGATAGGGCTTTAACTTCCACTTGATTTCTACTCTAATGTCTAAAGTTCATTGGGCAGTCCTCGCTCTATATTAACATTCAAAATTCTTATTAAATGTTTACCAGTGTTGCTTTTTAAAAGAGTGCCTGCATCTTTAATATAGCAATATTAAGGATGGCTGTCCGAATTAAAGTGTTAGCTTGCCCTTAGTTGTCTAAGCAAACAGACATCTCTCTTCTTTTTTTCCCTCCCTAGAATTAGCTAGTACAATGTTTGTTTCAAACACGTAGCTTGCTGTTGTCAAAGTTCTCAGCAGGTGCAAAAATAAAGTGCGGCAAATGTTGCTGCAGAAACCCAAATCTTTCTTCTACTTCAGCAGATGTAGAGTGGGAAGAGTCAAGTAAATGAGAAATCAGTGTGATGAAACGAAATTTATGCCATATTTCAAATTTGACATCATTCGTTTAGGTCTGAAGTGAAAACAAATGAAAACAGCAATCGTGAAGGGAAAACTACTGCCCCAAAGTACGGGCAGGTTTTTGAGTTATCTTAGTAAAGATTAGTGGGGTTCTTTGTTTGTTTAGAGGGATTTTGAAGTCTTCCTCGAGCTTTTCTTCCTCCTTCTATTGCCTTCTGCACTTTGCCCACTTGTTTTTGTGAATAACAAGGCACTCCTACCACACAACATTAACTCTTGCTCAATTTTTTCTTATATTTGCTTTCTTCTGCATATCAATGGCATTGAAATGTGTGGTTTATGCAGTGCTGGGTACAGCATGTTTGACTGTTGACTCTGGTTGCCTGGAATACATCTGAGTGCTGACTTAGTAGGAGAGGGGAGATGCACACAATGATGGAGGAGCTGCTTAAGCACCACATTTCCATCTGCCTAGATCCTAGAAAAACATCACAGTTTGGTTTAATATTTGCAGGAAATAAGATCAATTATATGTCAGCCATCTAAGAAAAATAGAATAATGAAGCTACTGGGATTGGCTTTTTCTTTTTTTGCTGGCCTTTCACAACTGTTTCCTGATATGTAGTGAGGATTGTGGCTACATGATACCTACAACTCAAAACAGGGTCTGAATTCATAAATATTTTATGATTTATTAAATCACCATTTGTGATTATCTGCTGATGTAATGGGTAGACACTCTACACATCAGAACTTGCCCAAGCCAGTCCTACAGGCCTGTGGGAAAATCCTTACAGGACTGTGTCAAAGATACAACCCTGAAGCTTAAAAATAGACATTTCGCTCCTCAAAAAGAATTTGCTACTCTTCCAAATTCGTTACTCACTGAGTCATGCTCTTATACACACATGCAGTGACCTCATCTTTACTGGATAGAGTTGAAGCTCTTCAAATAATTTGCATTAATTTCACCTTCATCAGATGCATAGAATGTGAATGCATACACATGTATTCATGCACACACTTTTTTCTTTAAACCCATCAAGCTGTTGCTCAGAACACCCTATGTTTGTCATTTCATCAGGTGAAACTACTCTATGCAGAGATTTGTGCCAGCTGTCCTTTTAAATTAATATGTAAATGTCAGGAATGAAGCAGTTCAATGTGAAGTTGCTCTAAACTTTATGATCCAGTCTTTTTTTAAGGCTTATCAGATAAGCCTTTTATTTTAAACTTTTACTTGCTATACCTCTACTTGCATATAAAAATATTATATTCTGTTGCCTTTTTGTGATGACTAAAAATGATTAAAAAATAGCACTCATTACTTTGGATTTTCTGGACTGTCAGCCATATAATTTTGGTGTGTCTTAATTGTTGATTTTAGTGCTTGAAATAATGAGTGGTGTAAAACCAGATCTCAGATTCTCAGAATTCAATACAGTTCACTTAGTGATGTTTTAAACTTCCAGTCAGTCTGAAACAACTGTGAAGTGTAGGTTTTGTACTTGTATTCCACAGCTTGAACTGTCAGAAGAAAATCAATCAATAAATAAGATTTCTTGAGAGAATATATAAAAGCTTTATCTGAGTTTTTCAAAATTGTTGATCAGGTTTTAGATCTGACTGATGAAATTATGATCCTGTAATGCCATATTTTATATGTATAACTTTATGGTAGCAATAGCTTTTCTTCAGATTATTCCAAATCCTGTCTGATTCTATTAATCCCTGTGCAGAAGTCATTGTCTACAGCTGTACATTAAAAAACTTGATGTTTTGGTTTTCTTGTGTGCTTTTAGGTGAGTTGTGTAACCTCATAACGCTGGATGTAGCGCACAATCAGCTTGAACACCTTCCAGAAGAGATTGGAAGCTGCACGCAGATCACCAACCTTGACTTGCAGCACAATGAGCTCTTGGACCTGCCAGAAACCATAGGTATGTGAAGATGCTGGAGAAGAGAAAATAAGACACTATTTCAAATTGTTCAGTAAGAGGAACAAATTTAAGAATGAGTGGTTGGTGACTTTAGAATAACTGGTGTTCAGCTCAAAGCAGCTTCACACTTGAGTTTAAAAGCAAGGTGTGCGTATTACCTTAAATATAATTTCAAGCTCTCTGAATTACGTTATTAAATCTGTCTGTGCTGCAGTGTGGCATTGACTAAGAACGAGAGTTGCAAGGGAAAAAAATCCATCACTTCTAACTAATTTGGGGTGTTCTGTGGTTATGAGTAAATGTCTGCAGATTGTCTGACAATTCTGTAATAAAACTGAGCATATAAAGGAATAAAAGGCTAAAAGATTCATAATTGAAGTGTAATAATTTGGCAGATGGTTTTAACTAACATCTTTGAAAGAGAAATTGAACTAAAAGGATAAAGGATTTAAATGAATTATATATATTTTATGCTCTTTAGTAGAACTGAAAAAACCTTCCAAGTCCATAAAGTCGTCATATTCTAATACGGTAAAATACAGAGGGTTTGCAACTGAGATCAGGAATAATGGACTGAAATAAACACCCTCATGGTCGGTTTCTAAATCCCATATAGGATGAAACAGCAAAATATGACTTTTCTATTTAATTAAATCAGTTTTAAACAGATGGCAGAAAAAGATGCATGCTGTGATTTAAAAAGACAGGAAACCAAGGCCATCATGATTTTAAGCTCTTATTTGTCATCAGAACATAGAAGAATGAACATTATCACTTATGCAATATTTAATGTTGAACATCTTGTTAATGTACTTTAACGCATAGTAAAGTGAGCAGGAGAATGAGGAACCACTTAACAACACTCTGCAGCTTTTCTTCTAGCAGTAAATTCTTGAGTGTGGAGTTACTGTGGTTTTTTGTTCAGAAAGTTTGACTTTAGCAGCATTTACGTTGATGAAGTATCCACTGGAGCTAATCTTCCTTCCTGGATTGATGGTATTTTTAAACTCTGGAGATCCCACTCCATCTGGAATTTGCATCTAACCTACACAATTCATAAGCACAGCCTTTATTTTTGTAGCTAATTTGTAAATCTGATTGAAAGTTGTTTTACATAAAACTCATGGGTAGTTTACACGTCATATTTAGAAGCGAGTTCTTTGGATAAACTGCCAATTTTGGGAAAATTTCTCTAAGCAAGTGTGAGATTTCCCTTGACAGGGCTTACAGATCACTATTGTTGATTCTTGTGCAGAATAGTAAGACAATTTACAAAGTTGTTTAGTGACTGGTAGTCACTGAGCTGCTCAGAGGACCAGGAAAATCTTACTTACAAAATGCCGCAACACTGTGCTTTTACAGGGAAAGGTCTTTGAGTATGAGAGGCACAAAGTTACTCAGGCAGTTACGTCGTTTGTGATAGGAAGTTGCTGACTATGCAATCAAGGTAGTTTGGACTCATCTATTTCTTCAGAAAGTTATTGTAAGCTTAGGTGGTTTCTATTGAGTCAGGTTCATACCTGGTTGGACTGGATTTCTGCCATTTTCTTTGTTTTGTTTTTCCATTGCATTCTCTTTATAGTGTTTTGAAGTTACTTATTTTAAAATGCACATAGCTGTCTCTTCACATGATTATCTGAGCTGAATATCAATGCTATATAGCACACCAAACCACCAAAGGCTGATGAATAATGGTAAGAGACAGTGGTGCGCCTTTGTGTCTTAACCTTACACTAGTTCAGCTTTTGCTCCAGTGGAAAATACCTGTTGTTTGTATCAACCAGGGTGTAGTGACTGAGCATGTCTGCTTAGAGAAGGACTTAAAATCAGAAATTGGTATTTGTGCTACATATACTTCACAAAGAGCCAGCATTGAATACTGAAGGGAAAAGTTTTAAACTCCAGCTTAAATGATAATGATCAGCCTACATTTATGCATGTTGCAGAAAAGGCAGCCGTAGCCAGTTCAGCAACATTGGCTTTATTTCTTAGTCATCATAGTTTTGGTTCAACATGAAAGCAAGTTGTGGCTTGATTTTTAGATTACAGCTTGCTTTGTGGTTAGGATTGTTCAACAAGAGACGTTGAGTACTGTGAAGAGCCCAGCGAGTAAATGGCGCGTGGCCGCCTGGTGTGTGTCGCTTGGTGGCTGCAGGATGGCGTCTCCAGCCTCTCCATCTCTCCTTCCAGTTTCTGTCTCTTTCCTGCTCATGGTTGTCTACCTGGTGTTTGGCACAACTGGCTTTTCTTTCAACATTTGCATGCTGCCAGGTTTCAGTACACTAATATAAAAGTGCTGTTAATGTTTCCCCAATTCAGTCAAACTGGGGTGGGGGTTGCAGGCTGGGTACAAAAAAGACCAACTGCATTTGCTCGTTATAAATATTTAACGTACTGTGAGCCTCTTGTTATGGAGCAGACTTTCCATTACTGCCAGGTCTGTCCCCTCCTCCCCATGGACACTCTTCTGATGGAGGCCTCTTTTTTTCTTGAAGGATGTTTTTGTCAAGCTGCTTTGAAAACCAAACAGCCCCCTTCATTTTCTATTTCTCCCTCCCCTCAAAAAAGACTCCCATTCTCCCCAGAAAACCCAAAGACAAAAGAAACCCCACCCCCAAAAAACACCACTTGAAAACTGCATCTTAAATTCACTGCTGGACTATCTAACCAAGTTTTGGGTTTACCACAGGAAGATTTCTAAATCTACCAATTAAAAATAAAGAAAAAATCATGGTTTCTAACTTAACAGTACTGTACTGAAATGTGCTGGAGCTATGAGGAAGGGATGTTGGAGGGTGACATGCAAGGGAGTGGTAGGGAAGGGATTATGCATCGGCAGTGATTACAGAGAGGTAGCAGAGCCAATATAGCCACTCTGTAAAAGTACAAAGTTCTTGTTTCATCTAACACTGTATAAGCATGCTTTCATGCAGTAACAAATGTCGATTTTAGGTATTAGTTGTCAGGAAGTGACCTAATGTCTTGCTTTATAGATACTGGCTTAATACATTCATATCTGTATTTCTGTTGATTGAAAATTGTAAAGTACTTTGTATATTAGATCACTTCCTGTAAGAAAAATGAGCTTTGTGGAACGGCTTAGCACATTCCAAGAGTCTCAAGTCTAGAATCAAATCATAGTGGGATCTTAGCTGCTTAGTGTTTTAAC
>JANHGB010035695.1:0-13314 GCA_026283785.1 Coracopsis vasa
GGTTCTGCAGGGGGACACAGCCCCGCGTTCCCGCCGGGACTGCAGCCTCCGTGCCTCGGGAGGGAAGGGAGAGGAGCCCGCCGCGGCCGCTTGAAAGCACTGCCCCGCGGGAGCGAGCGGACCGGGGGACACGAGGGCCGCGGAGGTGCGCGATGCTGGGAAGCGTCGCTCTCCGCCCCGCCGGGACGCAGGTGAGGAGCCAGGCTGCAGGCGGTCCCTCTTCCTCATCGCTTCTTTCCCCCTCTGGGCTGCCTCTGCCAAGGCAAGGCTAGGCCGGGCTGGGCCCCGTCTGCCTGCGGCAGGTCCTGGGGAATGTGGTCCAGGGCCTGCGCACACCGGGCTGCTGCTCCCTACTCGGTGCCAGGCCTTTGCACAGGGGCTCGGGGCCACCGCCCGCGCCGCCGTGCCCTGCCCAGGCACCCCACTGGCTGCCGGGGAACCCTCATCGACTGCTTCCAGCTGCGCCGTCCATCCCACCCCCCTCCTGCTTGAAAGGGAAAGCTTAGTGCATGTTTGCAGTGCGGTGCTAACCAGGTTTAGGGCCTGCAGTGACTGGACTAACTGTATTTGACTGGAGTTACCGCATTTGCAGAAGTGCACTATTGCCCAGGTGTAGGCTGTAGGGCTGATGAGGCGGTGCTCAGAAAGGTAGGTACTTGGAGTTTTAGACTGTGCTACTCCACAGGAATTCTGTCTTCAATTCAGCTATGTCTGCACTGACTCTGTGAGTAACTCTGTTTTGCTGGGATAAAATATGTCGGTATAGCTATTGACACAAGCTCTTGCCTTTCCATGGGCCAGATCTATGTTACACTTCATTGGTTTTAGATCTATTTAGCTTTTAAATATTTGATTGTCAATGGATTACTTGGGACCGAAATAATTAATTGAGCAGGAAGACTCTGGTAAATAGAGTTGACAGTCACATAGCTACACAAGAAAATTGTGCTGTGATTCTGAAAATGTTTGTGTGGAACAGTCCCCTATATTTTATCATATGTGATCCTGAGATGCATTTAGTTTCATTGAGAGGATTTGTATTCAGTCTCCTGCCTCATTCTTTGTGTTAATTAAAAACATTAGCTAAGAAGTAATTACCAAGAATTTCAGAAGAGTCAATATTGCTGATAATGGTGATGAAAGAGCTGCATGGAACAAGATTCCAGCATGTTGCTTGGAATACATTCATCAAGTGGGTTTTGAGGCCGACTTTTCCTCTTCAAGGGATTTCTGTATGTTTCAGTCTGTTTATATTTGCTAAACTTGGTGAATACTTGGATTTTTTGTTTGGTTTTGCCCCTCAGCAGATTTGGGATCCGACAGCGCTGTTGTAAATGGGCTCCCAGGGTAAAGTTTCCCTGGTAGGTAAGTCTGTTGAGGCTGGGTTGTACAGTAGCTGTAATGTAGGTTTCTTCTCCAGCTAAGCCTTTAAAAGGACAGCTAGCATAAATATTATTCTATGCTGAGAAGCTGATGTGTTAAGCTTCAGGATTTTCAGGTTGCTTGAAAAATTTCTGGTGGATTGAGAAACTTTTGCGCTGAACAAGATGCAGACCCAGGAGTGCATCATCTCTGCTATTCAGAGCAGAGGTGGCCCAACTGTGGTGTTTGTTTGGATTTTATTTGTTTCAGAAGTTCAAACTCAGTTGTCAAGGACTCTGTGGCCCATGAGTGGTATAAGTGTGTGCTCCTGGCACAGCTGGATAAGGTGTGTCGAGGGGCTCTTGTGGCTGACTTTGGTAGATTGCTCTATCACCCTTTTGCACTCACAGCCATCTTGGTGTCCCTTGCTCCAGCTCTGAGGCCCCACAGGGAGGTGTATCATGGTCTCCATATGAAAATACTCCAGTGTCCCCCTCCCTAGAGGCTGGGAGGTTGAAGCATATAGTGTGTGATCAACTGTGTTGAGGTCTGTGGCTAATAGAACCAGGAACATTGGCTCCTGTTGCTCTCAAGTATGTCTAATGTGGAAGATAATGAGCTCTTTTACTCAAGGCTCAAAGGTGGTTTTGGATTGTTTCTAAAGATAGATCAAACGTAGTTACTAAGGCACTGAACAAACAATAGGGTGACTAAATATTTCACTGCTACTAGAATAATGCAGCTGTCACGTTGTAGTGATAAGGAACTGTCATTCATCTCCCATCAGCAGGAGGAAGCTGAGAGGGTACTACGTGAAGTAGATATGGTCTTAGTCCTTTTCTTAACATCTTATCAAACCACTCTCACAGCTTTTTAGCCCTGTAGGATCGCTGAGGGGCTCTGCATCAGGAGCTGAAGGGGGCTCAACAGCAAAATTGTGGGCTCACGTTCCAGAAGTAGTGACTCCAAGCATAGACTGGAGCAACTTACAGAAAACTAGTTCTGTGGTCATGTGTATTGTAGGCTCCATGGCTGTACAGGACTTGCCTGTGGCTCTAAATACTTACCACAGCATACAGATCTTGAAAATAAGAGGTTTACATACCTCTAATCTGTAATTGGAGATTTATCAAGATGTGTCCCAGAAAAACCTTTAAAATTCCTTACTTAAGAGTTGCTTGGGAAGAATGCAAAGCAGAGTCAAGTGTTACCAGTTAAACCATTTTTTTTTGTTGTTCCAGTCACTTATCATTCAATTGGTACATTCAGTGTGTACTGGGAGAGGGGACGGAAGTATAACTAAATATTTGGCATCCTGTGTTAAATAGAGTCATTGTGTAAAAAAAAAAACAAAACCCAAAACCAAGCACAGGAGTGATGTAGTGTAGTAGGAATTGGAACGATATGAGGCTCTAATTTCCAATATATACCTTAATTTAGAACACTGAAAATTATTCCTGACTCAAGAAACTCTACAGCAAGACACTTAAATGCAATATAGTTATCCCGTATCTTCTTAGGGAACATATTACTGAGAGCTGGAAAGGATATCACATCCACTTCTTGGCATTTGTGGGTGCTTATGACCTAGAGTAGGACCACTTACAGTCTTTATCTGATGTTTCACCATCTGCAGTTACCCAATCCTAAGGCAGTCTGGCCTACCATACTTGTTCAGGAATCTGAGTATTTGCAGTTTGAATGGGACCAAGGAGAAAGGAGCTGGAAGGGATGTAGAATTTTCTTACTCTCTTGACTGCTGTGAGATGCAAAGTGGTTTGTTTGTGGAAGGGTGACTGCTACCACTTTGCATTCTTGGCTGTAGACTGAAGTGCTTACGTGGTCTGATCCCGCTTTTGGTCTGTGATACTTACCTGGAAGGGGAGGTGTTCTGTAACCCAGCCTGTTTTAATTTGGTTTAGAGAGCATCTTTTAGACAGATCAAGACAAACATGTGCAGTCTTTCTTCTGCCTTTTTGTTCCACAACACTGCCATAGAAGTGAAAGGTGATGAAGGACTTGCCAGGCATCATGGTGAGTCTCAGTCCATGGCTGTCTCCAAACTGGACCTCCTGTTCTGAAAAGCATCTGCTCTCCCAGCAGATGATGAGGTTGTCAAGACGGAGATGAAGGTTTATGCTGTGTGGAAGCACAACTCCTTTCCTCATCCAGGCACTGCACTGCTTGGTGTAGTCATGGCAGCCCTAGTGAAAAGCATGTGTAAAGTACATACGGCTTCTCTGCGAGCTCTGCATGTGGAGCCCACCCTGTGAGAGCAGAGTGACAGGAAGGTGTTCGTGCAGCACAGGCCATTTGACGAGATGTCACCCCACGGTGGAACTAGATCTCCTCTCTTGACAGTAAATTTTATACTAACTCTATTAACTTCAAGGGAGTTGCTCCAGAATTCATGCTATTAGTTGCAAATGCTGAATCAGGCCCAAGGGCTTGGTTTTTGTCCTTGTGACTTTTTGTTGACTTCTGTAGTTTTTATAAGCCTATGTCTGTGAAGCCCATGCTTAACTCTTCTAAATAAAATAAAACATTTTGCAGGATGGATAAACCTGTATCTGGCCATTTTGGGTTGTGGAGTTTTTTTCCTCACATATTTATTGAAAGCTTGCAGAAAGATTTAAATGTGTTCTCTAAGAAAAGTGACTGAAATTTATTGTCTTGTAATTGCAAGACTGATAGTATATCCATTTGTTGTGTGCTTAGGAGAAGTTGGAATATACATATACTTTTTCTTATCTGCTATTCAATCTAAGTTAGTTTGATTTGCAGTTATTTGAGCATAATTATCTGTCTACTGCAATGCTTTGAAAAGAAGCTGGCTGATAAAGCAGGTGTGTATTTTTGGTGGTTTTATTTTTCTGCCTTGAGATCAGCAGAGAGAAATTACTTACACATAAAGGAAAAGAAATTGTGGAGCTGTCATCACATTCTCTTAGACTCATTCTAGGGTTGTTTTTGCAATGCTGTAAACAACTCAGTTGAAAATTACTACACATTAATGCCATACTGCTGTCTTTGAAGTTGATAGGATTCTGCTGTCAGTGTGAGTATGAGAGGAGTGTGAAGATCTCACCATGGTAGAGTGAAAGTAGCAAAAGGAAGTTAGAGTCCTACTAGTTCTCTGGCAGGAATAACAGTATTTTGTGATATGTAATCATCATACATGATTTAGAATTAGTGAACCCATTTGTGTGGCTGTTGCATGAAAAGACTATTAATGGTGCTGCGCCATGGAGGATTCTGGTATGTGAGGATGATGTATAACAATAGGGTTGGTTGAGACAAAGGAATTGCATTTTTCCTCCAGATCTTGGAACAGGGTTTCTAAGATAGCCTTATAAATGAAAGGTCTTGGAAAGTGCCTTACATGCGACTTGTCTCTGAAGAGTAAAAGCCCTGCTCTACACAGAAGCTGGTGTTGTCTTCTGGAATTCTGAAAAGCCTGGAGGTACTGAATCATTTTGTATGTTTAAAAACTAAGGGACAATTCCTTAGCTGCAAATGACATGCTCCATTACAATGAATAGAGCACTGCAAATTGTCTCTGGTGAGGGATGATAACAGTCCTCTCCTCAAACCCATGTATACAGCCTTCGAGGCAGAAACAGCTTTATTGAGGGGCTTCTCTCAGAAAAAACCCGAACAAAACCAAAGCAAAACAGAAACAACCCCCCCGCAAAAAATAACCTCCCAAATCAACTGTTCCTCACTCCACTGGCTCCAGAATGTGAATGTCATCTGGGCAAATGCCCAGGACTAAACACAGTGCTCTAAACATGGTCTCATAAGTGGCTTTTAAAGGAAAAGAAAAAACAACAAAACCCCAAACTTTTTGGACTTTTAAATGGTTCTCTTTCCTTTTTTTTTTTTTTTTTGTCCAAAATTATGTCTTTGGTTTCTGCTTTATATTTCCTGAATACAAATTTGTTTTTTCCAGTAATTAACTCCAGGGCTTTTTGACCCTGATTTTGTTGAAACATATTCCCAACATTAGAATAACCCTAAGTCTTATGGGTTTTTCTTTCACACATGATGTGTGTTACATTTGCTGGCACTCACTTTTTTAACTTGCCTCTGGATCCGTAGCCTTCTCTTCCTCTTAATCCTTTGCTCAATAGTTTCTCTTAGTATAGGATGCTTTTTGAGCATGTGCCAAAGCATATATTTAAATACATTGAGAATGAATGTGTGGAAAACAATGGAAATATTTGCTTGACTGAACTGATTGTGTTCCTCATTCAGCTTAATGGTTCAGATGAAGATTCAGAGCTGTGGAACATGTGAGGATAGCAGGAGGCAAGTCTGAGTGAGGGATCAGAGCAGCACGTTGAGTTTGTGCATGGAGAAATGCTGTTTACCATAGAAGAGTATCCTCTCTTGTCTTCCTGCCCTGCAGATGCCCATTCAGGTGCTTAAGGCAAAAGCCAAAAGTTTGGCCATGGAGTGGTTTCTCCTGTGTGGAGAAATGGGCAGAATTGCCAGCTGTTGTTTTCCAGCTCAGCCTGGGCTGATGTGGCAAGATGCTGCCTTTTACTTGATCTTCGTGCAGATTCTGTGAGTGAACTTTGTGATAACTTTAACTTAGAGGAAGGAAGTAAGGCTCAGACTGCTTCCATTTAGGATCTGCTTGTATGGGAAACTGCTTAACACTTTTTGCAAAAAAGTTAAAAAACCTTAATTTATTTTCTTCTTTTTCTTTCTTTTCTTCATTTTTTTTTTCCCTGTTTAATACAACCACAAAACCAAACCATAACCTTCACAACAATAAACACGCATTCTTTTGCCAGGTGCAGCCTTGCAATGCTTTAAGGTGCATAACTCGCTGATACTGTAATTTCTGTGGAAAACAAATACTGGCAACTATGAGATGCCAGCACTCAGTGAATTGTCATAATAAACTATTTTAGCTACAGCTGGGGATTTAAAAAAATCATAATTTATTCACTGTATTCACAGTAGTTAATGCAAGATGAAAAATCATAATTTGAATACTTTGAATAGCTTGAGAGAGAAAGCCAGGGTTCTGGCAATGTGTTTGCTAAGGGCTATACCTGTTTGGTTTGCCTGTCTGGAACCTTCAGAATGCCCTGGATCATTTAAATTGTCTGTCCACGTGCCACAGTATAACCCCAACTTTGTACATAGGTTTTATTAGCATCTGTCTGGAGACAGCTGTTTAAAATGGTGGTAGTTTTGGAAGTTAGAGTTCAGTTTTAGGAAGTGCAAGTCAAGAATGTGAATTTTAGCCCTGTGACTTTTGCTGCTGGTAGTGTGAACTTAAATGCTAGCTGCAGTAGAACTCATATCCTGAAGTGTTCCTCTGAATGTGTATTAGACCTGAGAATTGCTGCTGAGGTCTTCATAAACTGCTTTCAAATATCCAGAGTTTTAGAGAATGATCTTTGAGCTGTGAGTAAACTTTTCCACTGGTTAACTGTGTTGGACTTGGGAAACTGCAGAGTCAATTAGGAATGTGGGTCAGGAGTCTACTAGACCTGAGCCCACGTCCCAGGAAGGTGCCATCCCTGCATGCCCTGCCATGTGAGAAATAGACTGTGGCTCCACTTATTTTGATACACTCCACTTATTTTGATACACTCCACTTATTTTGATACATTCCACTTATTTTGATACACTCTACTTATTTTAATACAATAAGAACAATGAGCAAAAGCTATTGCACAGCAGCGATGTTTGAGTTCCACCACCATGTCACGAGGACTTACGCAGAAAGCCGCAGTTCAAATTTGTATCAGTGGTCTTCATTTTATGCGTTGCTTGGAATTTTTGGCTTATTTAATTGGACTGAAAATGAGACTTCACCATCGAGTGAGCAGCTTCCCTTTGGTTAATTCAAATTTTCTATTTAGTGGTGCCATAAGAATTCTTAATTAGTGTGTGTTGCACAGATGAAAGCACAGCTCATCATTTTGTCTTCACTAGAAAGAGATTCTCAGCGTTTGCTTTGCAGCATGTCCCTTAAAATATTTAACTTTATTTCAATTTTTTTTTTTCCTGGAAGGTATGATCTGCCAAGATAAATATTTATTATAGTGTGGATTCATTTTTTGATGTCTATATGAAAAACATTATTTCATCCACTGGTATTTCATGAATGACTGGGCATATGTTAGCTATCATTTCTAGTGTATTTCCCATGTGGTTAACAACAGCTCTGTAAGCCAGAGAAGTGTTTTAGCTCTATCTTGCATGTCTTGTTCCTTGCTAACGATAGCATACTTTCATGTGCACTCCCTTCTAGCAGACGCACTGAGCATCTTCCTTAACTGCTGGTAGTCTTCTATTTGCCAGGCCCTAGTCTAGACCTGAGAACCATTGCGTTCACTACTCCACAGTGAGCTAGAGGCATTTTTAATTTAGTATCACAGCCATGTTGAAGCTTAATCTTTTATTTAAGGTTTATTTCAGGCCAAGCAATACCTAATATTATGTCAATTTCACTGGTGCTCTCTGTGTTGCTTTATAATGTTCTGTGTTTTGTTTAGCAATTAAAGTTGGTTTACATGTTTAAAAACAGACAGTAGGTGACAGTTGACTTTCAATAGTTACTAATAATGTTCTAATAATGACTAGAATATCATTAGTTCTAATGCTGACCATCTAGTGATCGTGGCAGGCTTTTGGTTATGCCACTAAAGTACGAAATGTAAAACTAAGGAAAAGTCTTGGGCCTTGGGGTAAGCTGAGTAGTAAGTTTAACTGAGGATACCTGGATGGAGACACTAACTTGGAAGCAGTGAATTGAAGAAAGTAATCTTACTATCAACACATTGTTTCATACCACCTGTTCCTTCACAAACAAAGCTAAGAGTTGGGGCTGTTCAGCCTGGAGAAGAAAAGCTGTGTGGTGATGTCATAGCAGTCTTCCAGTATCTGATGGGGGCCTACAGGGATGCTGGAGAGGTCCTCTTCATCAAGGACTGTAGTGATAGCACAAGGGATGATGGGTTCAAACTGAAACAGGGGAAGTTCAGGTTCGATATAAGGAAAAAGTTATTTACTGTGAGGATAGTGAGGTGCTGGCACAAGGTGCCCAAAAAAGTGGTTAATGTTCTGTCCCTAGTAGTGTTCAAAGGCAAGTTGGACAGAGCCTTCGGCGACATGGTCTAGTGTGAGATATCCCTGCCCGTGGCAAGGGGGTTGGGACTAGGTGATCTTAAGATCACTTCCAAACCTAACTATTCTATGATTCCATGTTTATTGCTGTAGTTAAAACTCCTGCTAGTAGGCAGTGCATCATTTATTATGGGAAGATTCCTTGAGGTTTTGTTTCATTGGGCTTTGTGCTTCCCAGGCACAGGTGGACATGGCTTTCCCTGCACAGCTCTGTTTGTAAGGATGTTTCTCTTCCTGGCAAGTATGGGCTTGTAACACTGGTTACAAGTGTTTCCTCTGTGTTGAGGCCGAGCGTGCCCTTTGGGCCCAGCAGAAGGGGAAGAAAGCCTTCATTTTGCTAGCGGAAATCTTCATTTGGAACACTTTACAGGAATCTGGTGCGTTAAAGGGACAGCAAATTTAGGAAAGGTAGTCCATTGGTTCAGCTCATGCTCAGTAATCTTTCCATTCAGCAAGAGGTTTATATATGTATGATTTTAACTATGAATGGCTCTTCATTTTTTCTCTGTGCTTTTCCTAATTGACACACTTTGTTAGATGAGCATCAATGCAGCATAGGCCAACAGGTCACATTTAACTCTTGAAGCTATAGTAAAGGTCCTGACAGAAACAAACCATCAAGTCTAGCAACTTACAGGTTGTATACGCTATCCCTGACATCTGTAAAGCCCTATTCGGTTTGGATGTACAATCTCTGAAGAAAGATAGGTCATGTAAAGTTTTGGCAAAGTTCATGACGTATGATGCTTGTAGGATGACTGAGCATTTTATGGAATCCCTTGCTTTTATTCATCCACTGTCCAGTGGATGGCATAGAAAGCTGGTTGTCAGTTAAAACCTTTTTTCTCAAGCTTGCCGGCTTTTAATTGAAGGCAATATATTATTTCCTTGGCTGCTTAAACCCATCTCTAGTCTAGCATCTACATATGTAGTTGTGAAACATGCAAGGAGGGTATGTTTCTGTATGAATTTCTGTGTTTGAGGAGAATGGGGAGAGGTGCTTTTTGGTGGCAAGCTCCTAAGAAGCATGTAGCTGTTTGAAAGTGCTTGTGGGCTTGGAATGTGTTTCTCATAAAGAGATTCATGAACAAAAGCTTTCTAGCAGCTTTCTTCAGCTGCTTCTGTTACACTTTGGGCTTTAAAGGCAAGAGAAAGAGCTTTGCTCCTTTTTGAACCCTGTAGTGGCATTAGGAAACTCAGCTGATTGTAACAGCCCCCCTGGGCTGGTGAAGGAGAAGATGAGAAGAGTGGACCAGCAGTCCCTCTAGGCTTATGCTTTTCTGGTTGTCAGGGGGTACTCAGCATAAAATGTCAGCTCATTCCTTGGGGGGTGGGGGGTGTTGGCCTCATCAGGGGTTTCTGGACAGCTCCAGTTGCCCTTTATGCAGGCCTTGGGAAAAATAATGGAGTTTGCATGATTTCTGTCTTTAGGAGGAAGCCAGTACCAGCTCCTTGCTGGGCATTGGTCATGTTCACCTGCTGCAGTAGAGGTTGGGCTAGGACTTTGCAAGTAGGAGGAAATACAGTGGTCCTGCCCAGGTGAGGTCATGGTCTACCAGCTGTGAAAGAAAGGTGATTATTTCCCCTGTGATTTGCCTTCTGGTGCTATGGTTTTGGAAGGAAGGCAGAATGTGAAAGAATAGCAAGTTTTAGGGGTGGATTGAGTTACCCTAGCTTAGTCACAGCAGGTCAAGTTACTCACTCGAGATTTGTGACTCCCCAGAAACATGGGTTTGTGTTTGTGCAGGGGAAACATCATAGCTGAAGTACAGAAGAGAGAAATTAACTTGATGGTGTTTATTTTGAGAATGGTTGATAAACTTCGAAGTTTTTTCTCATGTTGCTGAATTTATACAAAGATGCTGTATAAAAATAGCTGGCACCAGCTGTAGAAGCAATAAAATAATGCTGTTAAGTCTTGAAACTGTGGTATGTAACCACAAGAGCTATTTTCACCATTGGCAGCTTTCTCTTTATTATCTGCAAAAAGAGAATGATGGAATTTGTTAAACAATTTAATTTTTCATTTGTAAAAGGACCAAATAAACCTGTATCCCAGTATCCCTAGCTCTGGCTCGCCATACACAATGCTAGCCAATGTTTTTTGCTAGCAGTCACAGTAATCTTCTGGTACCAGTGTGTCAACAAGAATTAAACTAGAAAAGACCTTGACGTCTGACTGCTGCCTCACTCTCTGGGTTTGATTGCATTTGATTCAGATGAGAAAGAAAAACCAAGTGACACTAGTGGACTGTTTATCTGATCTATGTACATAATGTAACCCCTGATACAGTAAACGTGGAGTCACCAATGTGTTTTAATTCAGAATGGTCTGCTGTTGTCAATACTTTGACCCAGTTTCACCATTTCAACAAATGAGGCTTGTTCTCTTTTGAAATGCTTATTTTGAAACACTTTGTCCCAGGAGAGAGGAGAGAGAAAACAAATTGTTTATACAAGTAAACTAATAGTGGAGAATCAAAACACCCACACTTGTTCTTCAGGAGTTCCCCTGCTAGTAGTTTCTATGAACTCATAAATAGAGCGAGGAAAGAGAAACTTCTAGTAGTAATCAGATGGGTTTCTATGTGACTGCTGATGCTGCTGAAGAAGCAAAGTTTGGCATTGATGTTTCCTATAGCACTGGAGGATCAAAAATAGGAGGGAGAACTGCTCATCCCAAAATCTAGGGAGGGGGAGGACCTTCTTTCTTCCTTGTCTGGATGATGATAGCCTAGAAGAGGCTTTAAGCCTTTCTCTTTACTGTAAGAGCCAGTTGCTGGCGTAACATCAATACCTCCCTCTTTATTTATGGGAGTGTATATGTCCTGGTATTTTGAGGGACTTGAAGAAAGCAGCAGATAGGTGAGTTATTGAGGTGATGATCTTTGACCATTTTAAATACAAATGTGATGTTGGAAGAAGGGGAGGGAAGAGAAGACTGCTCAAGCTCATGTAAAATGCCAAATCTTGTAGATGTTGTATAATACAATGTATGTCTGTCCTTTCATGATCCTTATTCAGATAACTGGGGAGAAAGGTGTAGAAAAGGAGAAGAGCTTTAGCAGGAAGTAAAAAACAGTGGAAACTGTAAAATGTGAAGAGAATTGGATTGGTGGATGGAAAACTTCCAGATAGAGGGAAGAAAGCTGACAAAGGCATGGGGTTTCACCCCAGAGGTTCAGCTGCAAGGGTGAGGGCAAGTTGGGTGTACAGCCTGGGGCAGGAGAGGCTTGAGTTGGTCAGTATAAACAGGGTGAGAGGAGAGAGCTAGTGATGAACAACCTGATGGAAAAAGGGAAGAGGTCTGGGAAAGCAACAGTAACCTTTGAGTTGTTGATGAATTGCAAATCAGCAGTGACAGAAAGATGATGGAGGTACCAGAGATGGTTATCAGAGGGAAAAGTTACAGGGAGAGGTCAGAAGGAGCAATTGTCATCTGAAGGAGAATCAAGAAGAAGGGCATAGGACAGAAAGGATGACCTGTGTTTACATGACTTCGAAGTTACACAGATTGAAACCTAAATTAAGCTTGCTTGAGGCTAACATTGTCAGTCCCATGGCATGTATATAAAAAACAGGAAGAGGGGTGGAATTAACTGGGGACAGATACTTCAGCAGCCTTCAGCTCTGAATTTCCTGGGTTTCACTGGTGTGTGTCATAACCCTTTTGTTTCCACTATTTTTTTTTTTTCTCATAAAGAAATAGGGTGGAAGAAGAAAATATAAAAAGTGTTTATCAGAGTGTATGTCATGTTTGGCTTTCTCATAGATTTGGTGAAAGTAGATTTATAAACTAAATTGTAGATTCTGAATATTTGAGGATCTGAAACCCATTGTCCCTCAAAAAGAAAACATCTCCCAAATTAATCTGCCCAGCTCCTGAAATAAGCAGTAGTTCAGTTGTATGAAAAACCACAATCAAACTAATATTTCAGAGCATAGTTAATCAAAGTCATGGGTGAATTTTTCTCATAAAACAATCACTCTGTAACCAGTCTTACAGTCTTGATCCTTATGGGAAATGTACAGGTGTTTCACATGATTTTGAGGATTTAAGCTTCCTAATTTTTCCAAATAGGTCAGATAGGGGGAATGTCTTGTATTATGCTGTCTGTAGTTGTTGTTCTGAAGAACTGTTAGATTGCCCTGTTTATGCCTCTGCCCTGCCCCCAAACCAGATCCTTGAACAGGCAAGAAATAAAGACTGCTCAAATTAAGTTTGTTTTTCCCTGGGATCTTGTGTGTGGTGTTTGTTGTTTGTTGTTTTTTCTTCTGTTTAATGCCTAGTAACATTATGAAATAAGTCTAGGCATTTCATCTCCTGGGATATATATATGGCATAGCTGAAAGGACAGCAAGAACACTGTGCTTTGAGGTTTATCCTGCTTGCTGTGTTGACACACTTGTATGACAGTGAACTGACTTACAGACATGGCTCAGTCTGTTTTTTCCACTCCGTGTAGTCAAATTGTGCTTCAGGAACAAATTACACATTCTGAGCTTGATGGCAGCCTTTTAATACAGGTTAGCAGCACTGTGTTGTTCTAGTGCAGAAGGCGAGTCTCTAGCAAGACTACCTCAGTTCACACCAGTGTGTCTCTAAAGCCAAGACAAACAATGATGCAAGCTTTCTACAATGGAGATACAAAGGGATGCAGAAAGGTGGAGGTGGGCAGGGAGGATGCAGGGGGGTGCGAGGAGATGCAATGGGGAATGCACGGGAGATGGGAGGGGATAAAAGGGGAATGTAGGGAGGATGCCTGGGGGATGATGGGACATGCAGAGGGGGCTGCAGGG
>JANHGB010035698.1:0-19111 GCA_026283785.1 Coracopsis vasa
GAAATGTCTTCAGAAACAGTCAGAAAAATGCATGCAAGGGAAAGTATTTTTCAGTCTGAGTATGTGTGCTGATATCATATCCTATGGTATTTGTTGCATTTTAACCTCAGACTTCAAGTCCCTATTTGATGTTGATTTATGAAATTCTTCATATCAAGTGGATGGAATAAATCTCACTTTTTAGAATTTCTTAGGCTGAGGTTATTATAAAGTGTCTTAGTTCTGAGTGAATGAATTGTAACAAAAAAACTTTTGAAAACTTTTGGTTTTTAAATTTGTGTGTTGTATACTGTAATTCATGGTCTGACAACAATTCACAAGCAGCTTGTTATTAGTACTGATAAATGAGATTCAATTTTTGAGCCAGTTTGCTTAGTTGTGACTAGCTATACCGCTTCTATATTATAGTTCTTGACCAAAAGAGAAAAACACATTTTGGTTGGATTTTTTTCTTTTCCTCCTCAGCTGAAATTGTAAGGATTATTTAGGTAAGCAGAATGTAATTTCCTGAACTGGCATTTGTCCAGTATATGTGGTTTGACCTCCTTCTAATGGAGATCTGTTTATTTAGAGTAGCAGGGCACCATCAAAGACCAAGTGTGTTTTCAGAGGAGGAGGTGAGGAAGTGAAAACAGGCAGCACCAATAAAGAATTCTAATCAGGAATGAAACACCTAAAAGTGCATTGAAACAGTGTTCTGCAGTGCTTCAATTAATGCCAGGCTGTTTTAACTCACGCAAATGGTACTTACAAGACGAATAATACGAGCTGACGCCAACCAGTTTCATGTTTTCATTAGGATAGGCCATTATCACGAGTGCTTCAAATGTACTGAGTGACAGTGAACTCTCTGCTCTCAGGGTATGGTGGTGCAGTGCTTAGTCTTCCCATGGGCTCAGGCACCCAGACTTAAGCCTTGCTTTAGGTTTGTGCAGATCATCCACCAACTAAGTGAAGTATAAATGAGCAGCGGTTCATTGAGGCTGGGAGTAAATGTTGCTGCCTACTACTTCTCTCTGTGTGTCACAGGCTAGTTAAATGGGAATACTTCAAATATCAGAGTGTGAATGACAACCTAGAGCTGGATTGAAGTTGATCTCTAGGCATCTAAGGCATTCAATCTGGGGAAAAAAAACAATCACTGTCTTTTCCCACCTACCACTTTAAGTCGTAATGTTTCAGCAGCCTCACATAAAATCTACCTTTTTCTGGTTTATCATGGACCTAACTTGAAGCTCAGAAAAACTTTCACTTTCATGAACTTTCTGAATGACTGAAACAGGCAATGCTAAAGAATGCCTAAATGCTCGATCCCCATCCCCCTAGCCCTGTAGCTGAATATCCAAGTGGGTTTCAACATCATTAGGAATGAAAGTCCTTACTATTCCTTTATTTGATGACTTATAGTTGATAAGAGAAGTCATATTCTCTTGTGGACACATTACTGCTATTGCACGCTATTAGTGACAGCACGTGAATGTAAGAATTCTCACCAGCCTAGTCATAGATCAGATTAATCTAGCTGTGTACTAATTACTACTTTGTTATTTAACTCTTCTGAAAGCAACCAGCTATTCCAGGATGAGACTCACTGCAAAAATGTGAACAGACTGAAAGAAAGCCACAAGAGGATATGTTGATTATAGATCACTAGAGGAACTAAGGCGTAGATTTACTTTAGACAGGTACTATACAGGTATCTATCATGAATTTGGAGCTGTATGTCTAATGAAATGTGGAAAGAAAAGAATTGTATGGAGCATGTCTGGATTTTTTAAGTGGTCTGGAAGACAAAAGAATATGTAAAAATTGATATTTAACTGAGATTAAAGCCAGTGGCTGAAGGGAGACAGGTACAGAAGACTGAGGGAGGGATAGAACAGGTGACCAATATAGAATTGTACAGAAGAGGAAAGCCATTACTGATTGGTGTAATTAAAGGTGACATGGGGAACTGTCAGAGAAGGAAGAAGTCCCTAGCTATATGTTTAGAGTGATATAAGATTGATGGAATGATAAGAAGAAGACACAGATAAACCAGGTTATCATTAACTTGTTCTTGAGTCCAGCCAAACATTATGTTCCAAGGTAAAATACATAAGGGTGGACCTCTTTTGCCACAGGTGATCCATCTCAATGAAGATGACTCATTCACTGCAGAGGAAGAGTTATATCAATGCATATGGTGGAATGATGAGCAAAAAGGAGTTTCTGAGAATCTGCTTTTTTTTTTTTTTTTCAACTATCAGTCATGTGCTGTATATAAGAATTTTAAGAATATATGGTCATAATGACCCTCTGAAGATGTCAAGTAGAAGCTGGGTTTTAAGTTGCTTCTTTCTTCCTCCTTTCCTCCTCTCTCTCTACCTTTCCATTCCTCCTTTTCTCTCCGTTCCTCCCACCTCCCTTACCATCTTCATCTTTTTTTTCCTTTTCCTTTCACTACAGGCTCAAACTGTGGAGTTTTTTGAGCAGCATGGCAACATATCATCAAATGCAGCAAGCTTGGAAAAGGTGCTCAGGTCATTCTCCCAACCTATTCAATAAAACCAACTAGCTCCTGTGCACTACTTGCTGATGGTAGCTGATTCTTTGTCAATAAAGAAGGGTCAACATATATAATCAGATTTGTGCTATTCCTTCCCATGATCAAAAGGAGGAGGTTCCATCTTCCCTCATTTGAAATCTTTGCTGAAGTACACAGTCAGCATACCTGCCTATTAAGTGCCTCTACAATTGTTATAGGTTTGCAGATTTTTTCTTTCTCCTCTGCCACCTCACATAAAAACTGAAGCTGCTGGATCCTATCAAAGCTCATCCAGGAAAGTAGCTAAAAGGAAGAATCGTTCTCTGCATAATTCCAATATTGATGAATTAAGACCCAAAACACCTTTCTGTATTTCAAAAAACATTCAGAGCCCATGCTTAAAATTGAGATTAGCTCCATCAAGAAGCACTAAATTCAGCAATATGATTTAATCTCTGTGGCACTCAAAAGACAAGATTCAATTATATTCTGTGATCTTAATTGAATTACAAAACCCCCCTCAAAAGTAATGACATTATTTTATATTTTCCCCGAGCCCTTGGATTGAAAAGAATTAAATAAACCATGGTTTGAGAAAAATATGTTTGTTTTTGCTGCCTAATAATTCACAGCTTTGAAGAGAAGCTAATATCCTTTAAGTAAAAGACCAATATCTATCTCTGGAAGTGCTTTTTTTGACCCATCTGGTTTGTCAGAAAAGTCTCCTACCTCTGATATTTATACAATATCATGCAAATGTCAAAATCTGAATGTCATCTTCAAAGACCCTTTTATGTCAGGCAACCCCTTTATAGGGAAAAAATAAACAATTTTATGTATGCATGCTTGATGCCAGTCCAATTAATAAAAGCCTTTTTTGCTATGCTTGGCTACAAGCAAGTTTCTCTTTTGAAAATGAACAGAGGGAGAATGAGATAAAAGGTCTGTATTGTTTCCTTGCAAATTTTACAGTTTCATTTTTAATTTGTGTTTGGATGTGAGGATCTTGGTGCAGATGGTGTGATAGTCCACAGTATGTTCTGAGAACCTGAAATGATAACAAAGATATGCAAATTGAGAGGGTGCTTTGGATGAAAGCCAGGATATCCAATTTCACAATAGCTGAAAACAAATTGATGTGCCCAGCAAACTACACAGAGTAGCACTAGGAAATGTAACAGTGCCAAAACAAATTATATTAATGACCTGAGCAGTTTGTTGAATTCTATTGGCTAGCTTAATGTTGGTTACATTTGTCTGCATTGGCACTTCATTTACTGCACAAAACAACTTTTGTAAATGAAAAAAAAAAAACAAAACCCAAAACCAAACCCCACAATAAAAAAAGAGCACTTAATGAAAAAAAAAACAGTTTTGGTAATTGCAAAATAAAGTTATACAAGAATTATTTTTGCATCTGAGAAATGTGCAGCATATTTCATGTGAAACAAATTGAAAAAGTAGATACTCTTGAAATTCAGAAATATGAGTTGAAATTACTTCTATAAGGAAATATGTATCAGCATTACATTTGATATTAACAAAAAAAGAGCAAAATTTTTATTATTTCATAGAGAAATCTAAAAAAGAGATGCTTTCAAAGGAAATATTTGGGTGTAAAGCCACTGTCTGAAGTAATTCTGAAACAGTAATGCTATTCACATCTTTGCCAGCATTAAAATGAGAACCTGAGACCTTGGCTGTCATTTCTGTCTTCCCCTCCTCCTTTCTTTAAATGAAAGATTCCTGTCTCCAAGTCAATTGATTTAAACAGTCTTTTAAAATTTTTTCCTCTCTTAAACTATGTTAAAGTGGATGAGAAAAAAAGTCTGCAAAGAATATTTGTAGTTTGACTATCCCCTAACAGTTCATATATTTTTACATGAATAGCTTCTTTCTATTTAGAATGAGAAAATAAAAGACATTTCCAGTTTTCATAAAATCATACTAGCAAGTCAGTGAATTAAATGCATCTTTCACATATTTCAGTACTCCATATTGAATAATATATTTTGAAGTACCAAGACCCATAATCTGAATCTTTTAAAGTCTGAATTTGGATTTGATCCTAAGCACATTAAATTTTTTTATTTACTAATGCCATACCTAAATTGGGCCTAATAATGGAAAGAATAAACTGAGTTTTGATCTTACTATCCCAGCAGTCAGTAGGCTACTTTCACAGCTAGTATAATACCAGAGTTTCAATGGAGAGATAGCAGTCTAAGTCACTCAGATGCCAGTGTTGCAGTTGCAAGTTGCAAGTATCTTTTAATTTGCAGAACCACCACTAATCCTTTTTTCATCTAAAAAACTCTGAGGGCATTTTATAAAATACTAAATCAAAGTAAAAATAGTAGCAGATACACCCCCTCCCCTCCGTCAGTGTACAACTATGACTTTAAAATGTTATGATTGATATGATATATTAAAAAGTGAAGCAGTTACTTGTTGCTTGCAACTTTATTTTAATCACTCACAAGAATGAAAACAAATACTGGCAGAGAATTCATCAGACATTCAGCACAAAGACAATGTGGCTCAATTCTTAAATGCCACCTATTACATATATACTTGTATTTTTCTTAATGCCACAAAACTGTTCTTGTAAACAGCACTTATATCCATATTTTGCACTTTTGCTGACTTTAACCTTCTCAGTACAGAATATGTAACTAAAAAGTTCAAGACAATGTCAATACACTAATTGTAGTTATTGTCATTTCATAGATAAGCATACAAAAGACTTGCGAAAAAAGACCCCTCCAACTCTCCACCCCATACGAATAAAAACCCCAACATACCAAAACCCTTGGTACAAGCTTTGCTTGTGCCATTTTTTTTTCATGTTCTTCTCTCAAAACTTGCATCTAGGATACTTCTTTACAGATTAATTTGCCCTGGCTGGCAGAGAGCAATGTTTCAGCAGGACTTACAGCACCACTCCTACACTTGTCCTGAACCTGGAAGTGTTTCCCATTGGACATTTGGGAGAAAACTGATGTGGAGTTATGATAATTCAAAAGTGAATGAGGTATATGGGGTAAAGATAGTTGAGAAAAAAGGAGAAGGGTGTGTAATTCTCTCCTTGATTCTGAGGGACTTACTAGAAAACTTAGCCCAGATATACAGCTCCTGGATCCATGCTATTGGGGAGTCTGTGGTTGAAGCTGGTAGTCATAGGGTGACTGCCTTATTGTATGAATAAACAACAGATTAAAAGACTTCATAGTCTCCCCCTCAGAAAATAACCCCATCCCTGTGACAGGATAGCAATCACATATGTCTTAAAAAAAAGTGTGTGGGAACGACCCACATCCGTTCCTTAAGCCTTCTTTTCTGCTTATGGTAACAGAAGGAGATGATCTGGCTCTGTGGTTTTTAACTCATCCAGCATTGAGAATGATTCATTAAGTAAAACCAGAAGATTTAGAAGGTATGCTAAAAGTTTCTTTACTTAGTGGCTTGCCTTGCATGAAAATGTCAGTTTCCTTACAGCCAGTTGGATGGGGAAGATGACAAGAGAAGTCATCCTATAGGTTTGCAGGACTGATCAGCAAAGATGGAAGAAAAATTAGTTTTCTTTGGAAAAACACCTCAAGAAAAATGCAACTCCTATGTTCAGCATGAATTACTTTTCTAAGGCCTGTGTCTCCATTTATTTTGCTTTTCCCCTTATTGCATCAAGAGTCTACGTCCTCCTCAATGTATCTGTGCAAAGGAAGAAGCAGAACAAAAGGAATGCAGAGGTAAGAAAACTGTGGAAACTGCAGCGTTTATAAGCTTTAATAGTGTTCACCACTTTTTATGCACATTCTGTAGGACTTTTATAAGAGCTTTGTGGGTTTTAGTTAGGAAAGCCCTAAGGGTAAACCTACCTCTGGCCTCCAGAGGTGCTGGGGCTTCTCAGCAGTGGCACCAGTGCAGTGAATCCTGCTGCCCTGCTGCAGAACCGGCTTTGCAAAGTGAGGCTGCACTGGAGCCACAGTATCTGCCTGGAAGGCAGGCCTGTGAGACCTCCTGGTGCAGCAGGTTACACCTACGTGTTACTGGAACCTGCCCCTGTTGCAGACAGTGCTCATCAAAGGGCAAGTCTCATCACCTCTGGTGGAAAAATGCCTGCTCCCCACCACAGGCATAAAATCAGGTCAGGGAGAGCACCAGCAGGGACAGCTCCTGCTCTGCAGTAGTGGGTTGTAAAACCTAGACTTTCAGTGGGAAAGCTGGAAGCAGCTCTTCTTCCTGCAAGAAATGTGTAGTGCCTCTTTTTAGCTGAGCACTCTCAAGCCTGAGGTGCCTGTTCCAAACACTCTCATCTCCTACTGACTTCATTCCTCTGTGTTACTCCTACACTCTCCTCAGTAGGTGTGCAGCACTGTGCCATTTATATGTTGCATACAATGTGTCTGAGAGTAGAAGTTTAGCTTTTCTAATTAGGCATGGTGCTATTTAAAACCCTTTTTTCATTGCAAGATGAAGGTGTAAGTGCGAATTTGAAGCACATTTGTCAAAAGAAATAATAATAATAATAAAATCCTCACAAAGCAATTAATAGCTTTTATTAACTGATGTATCTATGTAACAGCAAAGTATAGGTTTTAGATGAGCCCGGAAAATGACCCTTGGTAAAAAGCTTGCTAAAAGGAATACCTCGGAGCTGTCCATCAGTTGCACAGACACACACAAACCCTGAGCAGCGAGGCAATGTACTCTCTGTCTTCATGCATAATACATACAAAATAGGTGAAGTGGTATGTAAAGTGAATTTTAATTGGTTATAATTGTCATTTCATTTAGTAAAGTATTGTCTGGAGACCAGGATATCAATTAGCACTCTATGGACTCTGTTACTTATGAAAATATGCATATATAGAGATGATGTGCTCTAGCAGCAGATATACTTTAATTAAGAAAGTGGTACAGTAAATTAAAGACCTTTAAAGTATTAATTAATTGGTGTATAGATCAGTTCTGAGCTTCAACTTGGTAAAGTTAAAATTACTGTATCTGATTTAAATGAGATAAGAAATACATATTCTGTGTTGATACTAGCTTTTTAAAGGTGTCCATTGCCAGAACCATGTTAGCATAAAGGTGAAATGCATCTCTTCTCTATACAGCACTGAAGTTTCAGCTTAAGTTGGAACTGTTTAAAGTTCTCATTTGTTCATACGTAAACATCGACCAGTAGTGTTTTGTCAGGAGTCTTTATCCTGCTCTGGTTGTATATGTCCTTCATATTCCTTGGTATTAATAAACATCACAGATTAATAAGGTATAGAGAAGTGACTGATATATTCTATATTATTATTAAAATGTTTGTAACTAAGGCAGGTTTGGTTGGGGCTTTTTTCTTCTCCTTTTCCATCGGGAAAGACGAGAGACCTGTCCCTTTTTAAACAGTTGCTCTGAATGACTTTTATACCCAATATAAGTGAGAAAAGAGGATGAATGTCACCTCTCTTCTCTTCCTCCTCCTGCCGATGCATACTCCTTCTTTTGATTGACAGATACTAATAACCTTCCTGCCCTAAGTGCCATGGAGACACTTTATTAGGACAAACAGCCAAGGAAATCTAGGAATGAAGCCAAGCCTGCAGTGAGTTATTATCGGGCTTGTATTTATCTCAGCTTTGTAATTTTTTTCAGTGATATGCAAATCCTGAAATAGATCTTCTTCTGTTGAAGGACAGGTCCCTCTGTTAATTGATCCACTGAGATTCAGCCTAACCTCTTTTAGCTATCAGCCAGGGAAACGGGCTACATAAAAGAGTCTCAGTGCTGTATACAGTTCACATAAATTCGCTGTGCATTCTACAAGGAAAACTTCTGCACAGAGAATGCATTTTTAGTTCCTGAACATATTTTACATATCAGTGTTATCTGCATAACAGATCAACCTGATTTGTTTGTTTGTTTATTAGATATGTATGAGGGTGCACTTTCATAATCAAATGTGATTTTAAATGGAACTTTCTTTCTTTCTGGAATGATAAACCACAAACGTATTGTAAAAACACATTAAATGAAATTCAGACACAATGAAAATGCATTTCTTCAAAATCACCTTTTTTAGAAAAAAAAATATGCTACATAACAGAAACACTTTGTTACTGAGCAATTTGACTGGGAATTAACAACACAGGTGCATCTCATACATACCTTGAGATTCTGCAAACATCTTTTTGTTTCTTTGTGGAGATTTGCAGCAAACAGGTAACATTGTTTCAAATAGATCTTTTAATAGCATATTAATAACAGCATCTGCTTTGTCATTCTATAGGGATAAGTCCATTTAGCAAGCAATTTATTTGATAGAGAGCAGAATTTATAACAAGGGAAATATTCAGGGAAACACTAATAATAATAATAATAATAGTAACAATAATAGTAATATCAGAGAGCCCAGAATGAAAAAGGATCATCATAAAAAATGTTTATTATTTTTACATTTACATAGCATCTCTCATTTGTGAGAATTCCGAAGATCTTCATTAATCCCTAGTATAGTAACAACAGTAAAAGTATAGCTATCACTGAGACTTTGAAGGTAACCCCAAGAAGGGGCAAATTTGGAGCTGAGTTCAAACTCTGCTGAAGAATGAACTGGGATCAATAATGCTCACACATTGTGGACCAGCTTTCATTTTGACACTTCATCTAAATCACAGCAACATGAAGTAGCACAGGAGAAACCTATTGCCAAAACCTTTCCAGTTTCTCAACCTAGGAGACAGGACGATGTGCAGTAATGAGGTGTGAGGCATGAAAGCCTGCACTCTAATCCTGGTTCTACCCGCCAAATTATGTCATGGCCTTGAGCAAGTCATTTCACCTCTACTTCTTTAAAATGAGGATGATAAGCTTACAAGGCTCAGTCTATGATTCTTACTCAGTAAATATTTGTGAAGTTCTTCCATAATGTGGAATCCTTACGCAAGTATGAATAATTTTTGTGAGCATGACCACAGAACCTGAGTGGGGAGCTCCTGAAGGGGTAGCATTATTAGTGTTGGATGTAAGGGAATCTGTATTTCAGCATAGATCAGAACCCAGACTTCAGACACTGAAAATTATCATTTCCACAGCCAAATGTCTCTGGTAAGATAATGGAAGAGCTAGACAGGAACACCTTTACAGGTTAGGGAGCTGAGATCTAGAATCAATGCCTAACTACAGCACTTCTGGGTATGTTTGAGTCTGATCATGGTGATTTTAGTGGTAATAGCTGATGTGTTTAGGGCTGACAGTGATGGAGAACCCTGAAAATCATAATTGAACTTCTAAATTACTGGGCTATTTTGAGAATTGCAGATATATCTTTAAACTTTAACATGTTGAAAGTCCAGTTTTTCTCAGTAAGGAAATTTTGAAATGGGTTTTACAAGTTGAGGTGACCTTTGCCCTACTCCTTTATTCTTTCCACCTGTTCTCAAAGATTTTTTTATCAATTGTTGTGTAGAAGCAAATCCATCAGACAAAGCTGTTGTTTACAAAGCTGATATATGTGTAACTCATACCCCTGCTGGTGCAATAGCAGCTCCAGATAAAATGTCTGTGTCACATTGAAGGTATGGTACTACAGATTGAAAGATGTTAAATAATAATGGGTTGTGCAGATGATTACTAGATTGACATTGCAGGAGTTTATTTCTTTGTGTTTTTCTGGTTGAGGTCATTCCTGAGTAATGAAGATGTGAAATTAAATTATCACTCAGTCCTCTTCAGATTTCTCTTTTTCTTCTCTGCAATTTCACTCTTCCGTTTCCTCTTTAGTTATTTGCACACTAGTGTGTTAATAGTTTGGAGGAAATGTCTAGCAAATGACATCACTTCAGGGTCTAGGGCTCTGTGGAGGAGTAAATGCATCAACATGAGATTTTACAAGATTTTATAGAAATTGTGGACGGAGGTATTTAAGTAAAAGCATCCGTGTTGCATGTCAGTATTAGGATCTAGTAGATTTTCTCTTAAAAAAAAAGCGTTTTGGAAATAGATTTTCAATCTACTGTTTTTGACAGAAAAATTAACTCTAGAGAAGAAAGACCACAGCACTTTTGTAAAGTGCTAGTTTCATAACAAGCTTTTCTTTTTGTGACGTCTGTTTTGTTTGAGTGAAATTGATCCAGCCGAAATTAGCTATGGTTTTGTGCCTAAACCCAGAAATTTCTCAGGATTTTTTGGAAGCAATTCTATTTTATGCATAAAATGACAGTAAAGGCAAGCATCTCACATTCTGAGGAATTTTTAATTTAACTGAGGGGTTTTTTTTTTGTGTACAGATAGATCAGGGCAAGCAAATAAGATATCAAGTAATCAGTTGCTGCTGCTGTTTGACTGTCACTTTTATCAGTTGCTGGTTTGTGTGGATTTTTTTTTTTCTTTTCCACTGTGGGAAGTTTAGATTTCTTTAAATTAAACTTAGGTTTCCGATGCCTAACCAAATATGTGAAACTTTAAAAAAGTGAAACTTCACCAACCTTGAGTATGCAACATCTGAGAATTTGAATATGGAGTTTAAAAAGCTTTCTCAAGGATAAGCAGAGCTCATAAATTTTCTTTTTCTTTCCCTTGTGGGACCCTGTCATCCTGGTGATGTCTTACAACCAGTCCTCTTGTGGAATCAACCTACCTATTTTTGTTCTTAGGATGCAGTTAATCTGAATAAGACTTTATTTAGACTAAAATGTATTAATTGACTTGACAATAGAAATCGAATGTTTTCTTCAGTGATTTAGTCTTTCATACTCAAAATATCCTAAGCGTTTTACAAATTAAACCTGATACTGGTTTTTCAGCAGTAAAGCATGTGCATTCTTGGAGAAGAGGATTTGTTTTATAGAGTATTGGTTATGACATAATTTTTCTTGTATGTTTAAGGAAAGTTTAGTGTGGCCTATAAACTTCTCTAGTGAGGCAAAAATAACTACTGCTGTATTTTCCCTTGCATTGTTCTCTAGGTTTCTGAACTAGAGAAGGGAGGCTTTCTGAGGTTCCAGGTCTGACTGCAGAGGCAAGAGCCGCAGGGATGTTCCACGTCCTCAATGATTTGGGTTATGTGTTTGACAATTTTACTAATTTAATCTGTATATACCCACATCTTAAGTACTGTGTGAAGTCCTTATTTTTATAACTTGAGTGAAATAATAAAGGGCAAAGAAAGGCAACAAAAGCAATAAGGATGCAAAACAGCTGCCTTAAGTGAAAAATCGCCAGAGTTCTCATTTTGGAGAAAAGGCTGGTGTGGGATATGGTCAGCATTCACAAAAGAAGTTGGTGGATAATCTGTGCTGAATTTATTAGCCAGATGCAAAAAATAAGGATGACTTACGAAAGTTGTTGGAGATCAACTTATGGGAGGTTTTGTCTTTTTTCTTTTAAGTGGATTTTTTTTTTTTTTTTTTACATGAGGATCAGTCAATGTCTGGATGTTTTAATTAATTTAATTTAATTTTTATACAGGCAGGTTGTGTAGACCGTGTCAACAGGTAAACTGCATTGGTCAAATGTGCAACAGATACCAAACAGCTATTACGAAGTATGGAAAGGAGTAGTCTCCCAAAATACCTATTCCAAAGACTGTATGAGTAGAATGGGCTGCAGTAAGTTACTATTCTTTCCTGTTATTCCTAAAAAGCATCTCTTATTAACATGGTCAGAGGTTTGCCTCTGTGCTAGACAGACAATTAAACTGGCTCTGAAGGGCATTTTTAATGGCTTGCAGTCATACCTTCTAATTGCTAGATCAAAAGTTGATTAGATTAATAGAGAAAGGAGACATCTGTCTAGTCTGAAGGGAATGATGGGAAGCATCTTACCTTTAATACATAGTCTTCTCATGAATCTTGTTTATTTATCAGTATATGCATTTTAAAATCTGTGTGTAGCACATTTTTTTGGTGGTTTCTTTTCTTTTTTTTTTCTTTTCTTTCTTTTTTTTTTTCTTTCCCCCCCCCCCAAGTATTCTGTGATGGAAAGAGCTGTATATGCATTTTAGATTATATATTATTACATATGTATAAAAGTTCACCTTTCTTCACCCTGGTCAACAAAGAAGAGAAATGTAAAGAGTAAATGGCATAGTCTTCTCAAGTTAGGACACTTATATAAGACATAAAGCTGTCGAGAATGTACCTTTCAGTGTGCTAGTGTAACTGTTCAGACCCATTCATTGCAATTTTCAAAGATTAGAAACTGTCTACTGCTGGTTTTTATTTACATTCTGTTCATGGGGAATAGTTTGGATTTCTCTCCTCTCTACTGAGAAATGGACTCTTTAAAGTTATTTTTAATCTTTCATAGGCCTTGATGGCACATAATTGAATCCAAGAGATGTGTTCTAGATTGCTTTAATCTCTTGTGACAGTGATGTGGGCTATTTCCAGGGTTTCCATAGGAATGGGAACAATGCTTCTCCCTTTGAGTTCATGAGATAATGGTAATGGAATAGAGTAGGAAGTGTTGGGTAAATCTTGCTGGTTTCTATGGTAACTGCAGTTAGTTTAAGTTCCATTTATGCATTTTCTTTTTCAGAATATTTATTCAGAATATCTATTATTGACAATAGCAAGGATTGTTTTGCAGAGTGGGCTTCTGCCTAAAGTCCTGTGAAAAGTTCTTTTAGCGTGCATGTTTCTTTAGCACTGATCTATTCAGTTCTGTGATGTAGCTGTAGCCTTTCTGGTTATAACTACACCTTTAAGATAGCCACATTGTGTTTGGTGAAACTGCTGTAATTTCAGTAAATCTTAAAGAAAAAAAAAAAGCATAGTGGTTAAAAAAAAAAAAAAAAAAGAACATGCTAATTTCTCAGTATAAGGCAATATCTAAGACCAAGAAATTACTTTTTTATCAGCTATGAGATTGAACTATGGCAAGAAAGGTGGCATCAACTTGCTTTTAGTGTTAATATATACCAATCTTAAACCTTCTTTTCTGCTCAGTCTCCCATAAAGTATATGTTTACTCAAACATTACCAGTATTTTTTCTCTTCAGTTTTACCAGTTTTAAATACTTCTAAGTGGAAATGTGTTAAGTGAGGGTAAGATAGACGTACATGCTAAAATAAAACCAAGAAAAGGATAAAAAGTATGTTTCATAAAAGAATGATATGAACTATACTGAGAACTGGACTTAATTTGACTTAATTAGCTCAGAAAGTGGTGAGATAGAAAATTAAGTGTATTCATCGCGCATACAAGTAAGCATATTTAACCTTAGTTAAATTGCTATTTTTTAAAAGCCTTATTTTTGTAAATCAGATCTTGATGCAGTCTAATGTATGCAGTTTATGTGGTGTTTTACTCAGTTTATAGATGCTATTGTGGGAATTGCCTACTATGAAGATACCTTCAGAAATAGTGCTGCAGTGACTTCTGTGAGCTCCAGATAGATGGCCATGCATGTAGAATACATTCTGATATTATTATAAAGCATGCAACTTTTTCTGCAGTGGGAATAAACATACACTGCTAACATCTTTAACATCTACCACTTCCTTTTTTCTTTTTTTTTTTTTTTTTTTTAAATTAAGGTGTCTGTGGCATTCTATCATTAAAATGAAGAATAGCAAGCACATTTAAAAATCATGTTGTGTCAAGCTTTGAATGGTATGATTATTTGGAGGAAGTCAAGAGCATGGTTAGTATTCAGACAGTTATAGCAAAACTTGCTTAGGGAAACTGCTATTGTGGGGGGTGACTTTTGTTATGCAAGTCTTTCTTGTTGAAATATATTTGTAAGACTGTATTGCTATATTAATGTAAAACATAAGTTAGGAAAAGTCCTTACTACTTCTTTATTAGATACAGCTGGAAGGAAAATATGTAAATACAGGAGCATTCTTTCTGATAATGCTGTGTTGCATCCTCATGATGAGAGTGTGGTGCAAAGGAAGTTTGCCTTCCACCTAGGCTGCTGACAATAGTCAGATATCAAACAAAAAATGTGGACACAACTGTTGCAAATAGAGCATATTTGCAAAACTCACCAGAGGAGACAGATGGTTTCCCCTTAAGGCATTTAGGTTGTTCCCATATAAAAGGCTGCTCTGATGATGCAGTTGATAATATTGTTTGTTTAATATTTTTTTTCTCACTGCATTTAGAGTATTTGTGCTCATAGTCAAATCACTGATATGATAATGCGTATTTTTAAAGATAAGTCTGAACAGCTTTTTGTGCTCCTTTGCAATCAATGATTTGTCCGTGCCTTCTAATGAGCTATAGAACTACTGACTATGGCCATGGAGAGAGGGGCTCACAAAACTTACTTAATTGAGGCAGTGTAGGTATAGAATGGAAGAGGAAACATAATCTTCATCTTTCTCTATTTCTAGTCCAAACTTCAAGAAAATCTCATTTCAAACAGTGTATTTTTTACTGCTTAGAATAGGAATGCTACGTTAGGATCTAAGGTGAAAAGTGGAACCTTATCCTGCCTTGCATAGACAGATACTTTTCACTGCATGGAAACTAAGCCTTCCAGTTCTGTCAGATGCCCACAGTCCTTGCATTGAAAAACATGCAACTCCTACATACTGTTAAAAAAACCAATTTATGCCTGTCAGGGTAAAATCTAGCAAAAATTACTTCTGTAGAGATGAGTAGATTTAGTGAAGCATCTGATTGTTGTGATACACAAAATGTTATACTGTCATAAGCCTGCTGCAGAGGATAGCAGAATGCTAAGCTTTTGCATGGAGATGCACTGTTTTCTTTGTTATTGTCAGCCATTATATTTCATCCCGTAACGTGCATTCTGAAGGTATTAAGAAAGTATAGCCCAGTACCTTGGTAACAAGTGAGAATACATTGTCTGCATTCCTGTGTAAATGCAAAATGCTTGCATAATCTTTTTGAGCTATCAAATTTTATAATTTTTCCTTTTATATCTATTCTTCAGGGAAAGGAAAGAATTATGACCTTGTGGCTTTGGTTACCTCAGTTTTGATTTTTAAATCTATCCTACCCAAGTAATACAAGGTTAAAGCTTGCATAGAGAATTTTGAACTGAAAGAATCAACAGAGCACAGCAGGTGATCTGTATGTGTTTTGGATGTCATTAGACTGGACAGTGTTGCAAGCTACCATTTTTACTCCATGCTACAGTTTGGCAACCATGTATATGTAAACAGAGTGAGTAGTTTGATTATTTTCAGTTTGCTGTTGTAGAAGGCTGTGAAAAGCAACTAAGAAAACCAACCAAGCAGTTTGTAGGTTTACAGTGCATATTTTGATGTTTGTAACTACAATAGAAATTTTTTATGGGTCTCCAGACTGGAAAAGATTGTCAGCCACTGACTTAATCCATTGGAGGTGTTGGGCAGAAAACTCTCTCCTTTATGAAGACGTCAGCTAGAGGATGTACGATAGATGATACAGTCCACAATAGTAGCTCTTAATTTTCTAAGCATTTTCTGTCACCCTGGAAAAAATAATGTGAGCAATGTGATTCAGTAAATTGAGCACAGGACGGGAAGTTTGATGTGGTTTCTGTTCTCAGGTATAACAGCAACTTAGGTCATTTTGAACATGTAAGTAAACTTGCTATTCTTACTTTGTTTCTGTGCAAGCTATGATTGAAAATAATTACCCATGCTTGCAAGTATTATTGAAATCAGCTTTTAAAAAGTGCTGAAATCAAGAATTTATTTAGATAAATTTTCTTCTAACTTTTTCAATGCACTTTTTCTGGTCCAGAGTACATTTCTGTCCTACATAGATAAATCCATCTAGTATTATGAAAAATATGTTCTATTTATATAAATATGTATATCCGTATACACATATTTGTATGTATATATATGAATTATTTTTGCTTCTATATTTTGCAATTGAAGATGGCATATCTATCAGAATACTTTTTTACTATACAGGCTGTTTTCCTTAGTGGTTTTATTATGTACTTCTGCTTTTTTTTCTCTTGGGCCTGAGAGGTGCAGACAGATAATCAATGTGAATTTTTCCTTGCCATTCAGTCCATTACAATCATTATGTATTCTCTTGGAAAGAGCCTTGGGCATCAACACTAGTTGCTCATGGTCTCTTTATAGCTGATTGATCTTGATAGGAAAGACCTATTTTTTAATGATGCACTTCTATTCCATATCCAAAACCACTAATTTTCTTCTACAAAGGAAAAACCTGCCTATGTGAGATCTTTTCTTATTTCTTTTAAGAGAATGTATCTTGTGATTAAAAAAGAAAAAAAAAAATCTTGAATTTGGTTTTATAAAACTTAAGTTGTATTACTAGTTAAGCGTTAATCACAAGAGTTAACTCACTGATATGGAATTACTGGGATAAACAGAAACTGAACTTTAAAAGCTTTTGGTTTGCCACAAAGTAAGCATTGGATTGAGAGAGACTTCAGCTTGGTTAGTTAAGAATATTGACATTAGATGCTTGCACATATAAGGGAATTCTCTGTTGTCTTTTTGATTATTTGGAGAATGAGAATTTGTGACAAGTTTCAAACATAAATATTCATTCTTGTCACACTTTTGAATTTGTATACTAATTATAACCAGCTTTATTACTTGCTGTTAGATCTCATTTACAGGTACAGTGATGAGTGTATAGGAATCCTTCCCATTTTAAGTAAAAGATTTAAATAAAGATTTCAACAATTTTTAAAATTTTAAAGATTTTTTAAATGAAGATTACAGAAACGTCTGACTCAGCATGAGTATTGGCATTTCAGTGTTATTTAGGTATGTATAAATTTACCTTTATAGAAAGTAAAAATATAATATACTGCAATTAGTATAAAGTGTGTTCACTGCAAATTAGGCATCACAATTTGATGTGGTTTACAAGGTTAGGATATCGAGAATAGCAGGCTTTTTTTGAACAATTACGGTATTATGGTCAGAAAGTTCCACTGGTGTAATCAGTAACAGAGACAGCATAGAAAAAACAGTTTAAGACATTGATGAAATACATATTTGTTTGACCATTTTGAATTTTGAAACCATTGAGAGCTAAACTGATCAGTTTTCAACACTTTCCATAGTGTTATGTACTACAGTGGAAGGTTCCTTAACACTGCCTTACACTCCCAGAAGAAAAATAGAGGGGAAGTATTTTTAAAATATATACTGTAGTCAGTTCCAAGTGGTGTGGGTTTTGTTTGTTATTGTTTGGGGTTTTGTTTGTTTGACTTTTTTTGGGGTTTTTTGGGGGTTTTTTTTTGGTGGTGTTTTTTTTTTATTTTGTTGTTGTTTTTTGTTTTGTTTTGCTTTTTGGAATGGGGGGAAGTGTGGCTTGTGGTGGTGGTGTTAGTTAGTAATCTCTTTAAATTGAGCATCACCATTTGATATTGTTGAATTCAGACTCCAAGATTCCCAAGCTTTCTTCAGCAAATAATGGCAGCTTGAGGATTTAATACGTAATTGCCACTAAAATAACCTACAAGAGAATTTTGTCAGGCATATAGAAAGCCCTGTGTTTACTGTATGGGAGGTTGGTATTGACACTATATTTCTCTAGACTTGTACATTACTCTTAACGAGTATTTCAACCAGTTTGCTTGTGTCAGGTTAACTACTTTACTTTTATTGTAAAATTGGCCTTTTAACTTACTAACTTACTATTTTTTCTTATATTTGTAATGGATGAGTAAATTAGCAGCAGGGATTGTTGTTTTAAACACTACTCCACAAAAGCATGATTCCTATAAATGTTGGGCTATCTCTGCTTTAGGAGAGGTGGTTGAGAGATGAGAAAGGGAGCTGCTTGTCAAGGAAACTTTTTGTAGGGGATTCTAATCCACTAAAGTAGATAATCAAAGTTGGTTTTAACTCAAAGGCAATAGCTGGATAGTGACTATTTTACGGTTTCCAAGCCTTCAGTTGTGGTGGTGTTGGAGGCTGGCAAAGAAGTAAACCTGTTGTCTTGCATATTGTCTTAAACACTGGCAGACTCTAGGTAAGGACAACAAAAGGTACTACTAACCTTAAAGGTGTAGCTAATTTATGAGATTTATTAAGAAACCATCAATAAAAACTTGGAGAAACTGTGACTTGCTTTCATCTCTTGGGTTAGAAAGAAAGTGGTGCACCTTTGCTTGTCTTGCACCTTCAGAAAAATATGTGCATGCCTATTATTTCCTAATATAGTGAATTTTCTACAGATTTGTTCTTGTGGATGATAAAAAGTCCTTCAATTTCTCTAACCAAGTACAAAGTCCAAGAATTGTGGTTTAGACATTAAAAGAAGTGATAACAAAGGAAGACAGTTAAGTGCCTTCTGATCTTCTTTTATTGGTCTTGGATGCTGGATTAGTTTCAGCCTGAGAGGTGTGAAAAGATGGTTTAACACTGCATAAATGTGAATAACTGACTAGAAAGAATCCAGCTAAAGCATGAGTTTCACTTGAGAAACCTTCATTAAACATAAAGGTGCACTCTTAGTAGTTCTCCTGTATCTTTCATCCTGTACTATTAGCAAAGTATTATTGGCTGTTTATTTTCTCTCTTTTGGGATGTTTCTACTTCTTAGACCAGAGGAATAGGAGAAAGGCTATTTTGCTCAATGTAAATAGAAAAGTTATTTTTTGGTGTGCTTTGGGGGGGGGGGGGG
>JANHGB010035702.1:0-22277 GCA_026283785.1 Coracopsis vasa
GTACTAAATTAAGCCACTTGCATTATAATGGAGTAAAAATAGCCCAGAAACACAAGCTACCAGTCTCACCTTCACCAGCATAGTCAGGTTTCAGTATTCAACTCAGCACATCTTAAGTGTATATGCATACAGAATCCACAGTATATTCTAAATTTAGCAGATGTAACCTATGTTTTGCTGACCTTTATATTACCAACATAAGCAAAATTGGCCTAAAATGATTCATTAAGGTGGCAGCTTCTCGCTGCTAATAATCCAAACGTCTTAAATGCAAGAACAAAAGAACATCAAAAGGAAAGCCCCAAAACTTATTCCAGGCATACTATCCTTCAGAATATGCTATTTAGCGGTAAATTCCACAATGAAAATCAGCCAGTTTACCAGGTGGACTCCATACTTTCAGAAAGCATTTAAGCCATAAATTCCTTATTCAGCTGCCTCCTGAAGCTGGGAAATTATTCTGTAATATTATTCTAAAATAATTATATTCCCACTTACAGAATGGAAAAAACAAATGATGTTTCTCTTAGAAGAATTAAGATGTAGAGAATATTCAGCTTCTTGCAACTAAACAAGACACACAACACTTGCAGAATATACAACACTGTAATTTCAACTTTACATCCTTAGGAGATCATTAACAAGTAATGCAATAACTCCACAAAATTATCAGCTTTTTATCTGTGTTAATGCCTATGTAGCTAGTATTTTCGGTATCTCTAGGAATTCATAAACCTAACAGCATGATGGTTAACTCTTAATCCTTGAGACAGCTTTTTAATATATCTTCCTCTAAAGAACCTTCATTCATTTAGATAACAGATCTATCCTTACTTTGTGTACAGATGGCAGAACTTTGTGCAATGGCAGATATTCTGTTCAAAGCATCTCCAAGTAACATTATAGTTGGAACAACTATCGATCAGATGAAAGCTGCAATCTCAAAAGCATACCTTGTCAGTAACCAAGGAAGAAAAAACAGCTTTGCACATGAAACTGAGAGGCATGGAGAAGGGAGCACTCTCTGTAATTACATCATCACTGCAGGTCAGCACAATGTGAACCAGCACAGGAACCAGACCCCATTTTCTCCATTTACACTTTTACAGAAAAAAAACACAATGCATTTCATGGAAATTTGAGAGAAAGCACATTTAGGAAGTCATGTGGTACGTGCTAGCTAGGATTCTGCTGAACGATGGAGGAAACATCTCTTTAACACAGACTTAAAAGAATTATTTTACAAGTAAGAGCGTAAATTTTGCTTGTAACTCCATTTTTGGGCTCAGTGGGGTATCATTTATTTAAACAGGTACACTGTTATTCCTGCAACACTGCTGGAAGCTTTCAGGATATTAAAAATATAGGTGCATAGCCTATTTAATTGTCAGCACAAACTTCCCTGCTAAGTAGTTGATCTGTTTTCCATCCTTTCCTCCAAACTTTTTCTTCCCCCTGACCTTCACCTGGGTCACAAAATCACAGCCCACTCCATGGCTTCACTGCGGGTGAATCTACTTTTCAATGCTCAGCTTTCCAACAGTAACTAGATTTGGAGCTTTCTTTACCAATATTGAGAAAGCTTCCAGAAAGCACAGCTAGAAATAATAGATCAGAAGGAAAGAGACATTGGTTTAAAACCATCCTGCATAGAATTATAAAACACTGACCTAGAAGTGACAAGAGATTGACCTCCAACTCATTATCAGTGTATTTTATGTACATATAGAGACAAATCCTTACACATGAAAGATAAGACACCCTTTAGGAAAATTTCCACAACAGATAATCTTAACAGCTCATTTAACAAAAAATTACTGTAAAATCCATGGAATGGCCTATTTAATCATGCTCTGAGTAACTAGCTTCAGATTTAATAGCTCTTTCTAGTATCTTACTTGGATTCCCTTCCAAAAAATTACTTAAAATACTTGAAGAAGAGTCTCTTCTGAGGCTTAATTCTTTCTCATTTGACATTAGTGAAAGCATTCTTTTCAACCTAATCTTTTTACCTATTCATACAGCATCTGCTTTATTCCAGGAATACAGATTTTTGTTTAAACACAAATAAAACCTACATCTTTGTTCAGTTCAACTCATTCTTTTTTTCAGTTCTACTTCTGAATTTCTTTTTCATTGAATTAATGGAAAAAATACTCTCCATAAAAGCATTATAGATCAAGACTACTTCATGAATGTATTCATATTTCATGCTAATTAGTCTTTGTATACAATGCCTTTCCCCAGTGTGCCTAGTACATGTGTCTCTGTCCTGAAGTCCTCGTTAAATGTGCTATGGTTTATTTGAGCACTGCATCACCGAGACCCAAACAGACAGTTCAGAATACAAAACTGCCTTTCTTCTGCTGCTGTATTTTATAAATCTGCTGCAAACAAAAGTTCTATTTCCCTTCAAAAAAAACCAAGCTACAGAATGTACTAACTACAAAGAGAGTTATCACGCAGGAGGCTGGAATTCCAAACTTGTTGAATAGATGTACGTGGGTAACCCATTTGTCTGTGCATGACAAGCGTTGTTCCTTATTGTTTTCTAATGGGAACCTCTGAGACATCAAATGTAAGTAAAATACACTTCATGCCTTCGAGAGTTTACCTCCCCCTGACATTTCTCTAGAGTAAAACTGACTCTGCCATCTTTCCCCTTCAAGTGTTTCATTTTTAAATGCTGAGTACTGGGGTCTAACAAATACATACATGTGAATTCTGCAAGCTACTACCTAAAATGTAATGCATTATAATAAAGACAGATCAGTCACAACACTGTTGAAAACATATACAAGGGACCTTTTAAGACAATACATGGCTGCTCTCACTCCAATATTTCTCCTTCCAAGCCTTTAACACAAAGCATTTACCTACAAGTTCACCACCAACCAAACTTTCTGAAAATCAGTTCTTAGAATTTCCAGAATCAGCATTTTATGAATAAAACAGAGGTTGATTCATTTATTACATTTTTAGAATTACCAGCAGTTCCCAAAGTTTACTGAAGGAATATCAACACACACCTAAAATTACTCGAGCAGCAAAACCAGCATACTTAAGTGGGAAAAGCTGTGATTGTAAAACTGTCATACTTCAGGGCAAATGGAAATATCCTCCTGTAAATTCTACTACTCAAGCTTTCTGACAAAATTCGTAGTTAACACATGCAGTAAAGCTGAGTAGCAGGGGCTTCTTCATTCATACTCTTCAGAAAAACCTTCAGTTCCATGGATTTCATAACCCAACAATGGCCTTGGCGAAAGCATATACACACATGTGGCTTCCTCTACAATCTCAGTTGCATGCCTACCACTAAAAAAGGCAGATATACTCAGGGTGTCTCTACATAAGTAATAGAGTCACAAAGTAACTAGCAGGGTTTCTTATTTTGTATCCTTACTCCACAAGCCTCCAGTGGGAAGACTAACTTATCCTACTGAAACTTCAAAAGGGTTAAGCAGTGCTAATTACACTAGAACTGAAGAAATCACCTCCACAACAGGGCATTTGACCTGAATTCAGAATAGATACAATGCTGACTTTGAAAATGAACTTGATTTCTATAGGATTGAGTGGAATACATTATGATATACTTCAAAGCAATCAATGAATAAAGCTAGCAACTTTCAAATATCCCAGACCTCAACCTATTTCCCATCTGTCTCAATCTGAATATAATTTAATTCACATAGACTACTTGTATTTCGTTTTTTGAAGCTGCAATCATTAGTTCTCTATGTAATGCTATTCAAGATAGTCTCCAAATTACTTAATCTAAACCCCTCTGATACAACAATGCTCTAAAGAATGCTAGCTTTAACTATTGCACACATAAAGAAAGCAAGCTCCAGCATAACAAATATGAGACCTAGCAAAATTGCATCTGACCCGTCCCTCGTTAATTTTTTCCCCTTATGAATATAACACAAAAATTTTAAAAGCAGAGTTTTAAAACTCTGTTCTCATTTTAGCCCTTTTGCACTATGATGAATGAAATGGGTACCGATGCTCTTGAACTAAGACATCCATTTCCTTCAGCAGCAGCAGGTGCTATAGAACAGCTACCATTTGCACAGTGGCTTCCTCACATGAGAAGACTTACATGGGAACCTACACACAAATAATTCTTGGGAGGCCTCATCTGCTGCTCTCCTGAACAATAGCCCAGCTGTAGCAAAATCCCATGCATCATTCCTAATGTCCTTCTCTGTGTCACTATTGCAATCTTATAAATGAAGTATAACTATGAAGGAGTCCACTCCTGCTGTTGTTGCATTAGTACCTGATGCAAAACTGACTACAAAGAACACATACACCTTTTAGCCCCCTTCTTTTTTCTCTTGATACTTTAATGTCATGGTTTAAGAATCCACGACATGTAAATGATCCCTGACACTTCTGGTTAAAAAAGCTTTTATTGCAGTGGTAATTATATAATTTTTTTTTTTCCCTTATCAAGAATTATATTCTTATGTATTTATTACGATCATTGTTTAAGTAACTCTGAGACAACTTCAGAATTAAAAAGACCATATAAGTAATATAAAAATACAAATATCGACACACACAAACATATAAATCTAAGCTAAGTGGCAATAATTTAAGGCATCAGTTTATTTAAACAATGCAAAACTTTTTCCACCCGAGTTTGACAGTCCACCTATGGCATAAATCCAGTTGAGAAGGATGAAAAATGGCACACTAACAACTTTTTCTTTATGGTATCTGACTTGATGGTGCTGTTGAATAAGTACAACAGTTCCAAATATATCGAAAGGTGAACACCAAGCAGCCTGTTTTACTTTACGTGAAAGTGAGCTATACAGACTGATGACCTATGCATGCAATCCAACTAAATGCAATTCCTGTAAAACACAAATATTTAGGGACCCTACACTGTGAAGCAGTATCTGCTTTTGGTTTGGATTCATACACTTCTGAAAAGGAGAGAATGAGGAGCAAAACAAAACTAAACATCCATGTCCTGAATTAATCAGAAGACCAAGGGAGCCACCTGCAGTTTGCAATCCAGAAACAAACACATTATGAGTTTGGGGTTTTTTTCTCTTTTCTTTTTACTTCCACAAGCCAATGCATATAGCTGAACTACTCCAACATGTCTGTGCTTAATACCAGAGGCTCCTGTAGTACACTGAAGCTTGCTCTCTCATATCTACAAGTACAGCTGTGTTACAGGAACTTGGACAAACAGAACCCATTTAAAGCTTGTAAAAGTTTAAGTTCTCTGATGCATTTGATCTGGGGTTCTCTGCATATCAAATTCAGATCCATTTTTTTAAGTACTAATCCCTTTTCCTTTTCTTTATAAATACCAAATGTAAATGAATGCAAATAGTTTTCCTTCAAGTTTAATGATGCACCGACCTCGTTCTTCAGCTGCTGGTTATCTCTTAACTAAGAAATAACTGAAAAGATGAGACAAAACCTTCTTTCACCACTAAAAATGTTCCACTGCATCAAGCATAAAGGGCAGGCTGATGAAGAATGATGCATATTTCATATCCGTCAGTCAAGACTAACGGTGAATGTAAGCTGTGCAATATTCACAGAGAAACACTGCAGAGGTAGAATCAGACCTGAAACACTACATCACTTCAATGGAAGAATAAGAACTTCATAACTGCATTTAATGCACGGAATGAGAATTCTGCTTCAGCTGACTACCTGGTCACAGAAGGGGTTAAAAAGAATAAGATTCAGATCAGAAAGACAAACCTGATAACTAGAAGGGCAAGGAGAAGAAACAGAAGTCATGGCAACTAGCCTGTCTTTCTCCCCTTCCTCAATATCTGCCGGAGGTATGAATAGAAAGAGCTTAAGTCACTGCAGAAATGTGGGGTTTTTTTAAGAACCTTGTAAAATAACACACTGTCCTTTAAGAATGGGTGGTTTCAGAGAGGAAAAAAATAACACATTTTTCTTCAGAAGATCAAAAATCAGCCTGCTTTATATCAAATGTAGAACACAAAAGACATGAAGGGCTTTAAAATGCCCTTCCTGACTGGGTGATTTGGTAGTCACTCGTACATTCCCTTCTCGCATGAAGGTACCCTGCACAATTGAAATTTAAAGGTATAATAAGGATTAAAAGACAGAAACTATTGTGAACATTCAACAGCTCAAGGAACAGCAGCAAAAGGGCCTCACAGAAGACTGTCCACGGGTATTCCACATGCAAACATAATGTGAACATCTCCTGCATGATGTTAGCAAACAAGACTACATCATTTACATGCACACAGATATTACAGATTTATCTATAGTATCAAAAAACGTGTTCAAACCAGAAGGGCTGTTTTAATTAAAGCCTAATAAAAACAAACTAAGGACATGGCATTTGCCTAGTTTATATTATCTAATTTGTTCAACACACAAAGAAATTAAATACATTTGTGTCTGTCATTGCTGTACTGTATAATTTTGGGAGGAAAAAGAATGATATCAAATACTGAGGTAGTTAAGTTGTTCAAAATTTCTGGCATGTGTTCTCAGCGATGGAAAATATGAATGCAAAGTATAACAAGGTGTTCATGTGGATGCCGCAAGCAAGGGAAATTGAAAGCTGAAGTGGGTGGGAATAGCAGCCCACCTACATGATGGCCTTTTAATTCAGAACTCCAAGAAAGTTGACATTTAGACCTCAAATGCCATGTTATCCACAGAAAGTAGGTGGCAATCAAAAGACTACCACAGCTCAAGTTTTAATAATTCACTTTATTAGAATGTAGTCACCCAAGTACTTTGAGGCACAAAAGAAGAACGTACAGAAACTTTACCAGAACTGAAAGTCTTGATAAGCTCCCCCAGTCAACAAGGCTTGCCGTAAAGAACAAGACGCTGATGACTTGTTGCAACACCATTTGAGCTTCACTTCTCAGGGGGACAGAGGGTGGGTGAGCGTAACAGCAGAAAAAAAGAAGGGGTAGGTGATAAGTGTACATTTGAGTGTTAGTATCAATGTAACTGGAATAATGGTGTTGGTTGTGTTTTGATTGGACTTAACACTTTAATAAAGTACAAACAAGTATTAAAGTCTCCATATAATGTTTTTATACTTTCTGTTAATGAAAATATTGAGCACAACACCTGCATACATCTATCATACCTCTTATGTACAATAACAGCCAGTATTCCACCCTCACCTATTTTAAGAGCCAGTCTCCTCACTATTTCCAACAAATTTTAAAAGAACATTTCCCTTACAATGTTTACAATAGGCTCATTTGGATAAGCCCTGTTACCTGCTTATGGGTCTACACAAGTGGAGTTTCCTGAACTAATCACAGTCTAACCTTTACAGCCTAAACCAGAAATACACCTTCAAATAAGCATTATTAATAATGTTGACAAAACAGGATGTTGATATCATCACTGCAGGTGGTGTTACTTAAACATAACCTATTTCTTCGCCTTATCATGCCTTATGTTGCATCTTCCTCAGAAGTCACCTTGTTTCCCTGGACTGTTCTTCAGCTTTCCTGGTATGCTTGTTATGCTCTTAAATTTTTCCCACAACCTTTTCATTCTACTTTCAGATGTACATTGCCACCCTCTTCCTCCTTAACCAGAAAAAGAAGATAGATAGATAGATAGATAGATAGATAGATAGATAGATAGATAGTAAATCCTGGCATTGACTCAGAATATGAACACGTTAAACTATATTTTAGTTAGTTCTGTCAGTGTTTCACTAAATTTTCATGATTGCTAGTATTTTAAAACTACAGATGAGTCCCCAAAAGTTGTTCAGAGAGAGGTATCAAACGCAGGACTGCACAGCACCTAAGTTTTCATATTCTAATTACTCAAACAAGACCACATGAAACTAAGCTATTTAATCCGTTTTCTATACTATTACATTATATTATATTATAGATATAATATATACATATATTACTACATTATACGTCTAAGAATACTTTCTTCATGTTTTCTTCAATTATAATTTACATGCAAGTTTGTATTTTCTCTTGTACTTTCTCTAACATCCATAATGGGAAAAATACAATCCGGCTATTAAAACCTTACTTCCATTTTGAAAAGATCAAAATGATCACTGAATTGTATTTTAGAAGTCTAATCATAAAGAAGTAACAGAACCCTGATCATTTCCCCTTGAGATAAGTTGGATGGATAATGAATTCTGCACTGGAACAATCCCAGTAGTTACAGACTATTATGTACTAATTACTACCTTTACAGATCTACTGTACACATAATTAATTTCTTCAGAGTACCACTATCATTCTTGACTGGCAAAATACACAACCTAAATTACAAGAGCCAGAAATTAACATGATCCTTTAGGGAGAAGGCATTAACTAGCTTTGTAGTGTTTTGCAATTAGACTATCAATCAAACAGTGAAAACTGATTTTGATAGCAGCAGGCCTGATATATTGAGTATTGTCACATTTACAAAGTTATCTGAGGCCACATATGATGTATCACAACTTATCCACAGAGCCATAACGTTTTAATCCTTTACTTTCACCTGCTAGAAGACACTTCATCACACAATTATATATGTATTTAGTACTCGTACTTAAATATCAATACAGCAGGGCAGGTTGAGACCATGTTCCAAAGCACCGCTTACATCTCACTGCTGGTGCTTTTCTCCATGACACTAGTAGCCAAAGGTCAAATTTGATGTCAGTTAAGGGACAAAAGCAAAAGTTATGCAAGTAACATTCTAGCTGCACAACGCAATAGGAGCTGCTTAAATGATTTTAAGCATTTGCTATTACGAATTCCTTCCTCTTGCTATTTAAATATCAAAACACAAATCAATCCATGATAAGATTATTTTGCAAACCAAGTACTACTGAGCCTGAAATTTTCAAGTCGTGACTCAAAAAAACTGTAAAAGGATGATGCATGTTTTCACCAGCAAAATCACTGCTTTCAGTTTTAAAGCAAAGCATGAGTCACAAAATAAATTTATGGATGATATTAGATTCTCTCTCTGAATTAACCAGGTCAAAAGAAAACAAGTAACTGATTGGAAGCTAATACCATCTTTACTCTTTTCCTCTGTCCAACTACGTGAGGAAATATGTATCTATGTGTTTCATTGCCACCCACAATGCAATAACTGTCCCACATGTTAATACTGCCCAACTCATTAGCAACCACCACAGTAGCCCATTCATTTTCAAATGTGCCTGCTCTGGAATAGCATTTACTTGCCAAAATGGTCTGTGAGACTATAATCATTGTTTCCACCTGTGCATCTGGAAGCACAGTTCCAAGCTCAGAACACTCATCTGATATCTTAAATGAAAATGTGAAGCCCTGGAGTCCATTTGTCAGAGGCCTCTAAGAGGAATTTGGACTTTTTGTACTTCTCTTGAAGAAAAATGGAGAAATTCCTTCCAGACTGTAGTGAGACCACGATAATTAGATCTCATTTAACTAAGTTCAAAGCCCAGGATCTCTAAAACTCATAAAGTCTGAAAGGGAATACTTTTTAATGTTCCAATTGCTCCCTGTTCAATTGATGTTTTCGTAACTGTGCTCAGTAACTGATTTCACAGACCAAATAATGCAATTTGACTGTTAGTACTGATCTGAACATAACTAAATTCATTATATATATTCACAGGGCATCAGTATTAAATATCTAATGTTACAGTAACAAGTAAAGATTTAACCCTATGCATACTTTTAAAGAGAAAATTCTGATTAAAGTATATTTGACTTAAAGTTATTTTATCAGTTGGCGACCATTTGTTTTTGCTCCTGGTGCTCTGTGATTAAACATTCTTATGTTTTACAAGCAAATAGCTCATGCAGTCGTTTGTTAAGTATTAAAAACTGTGCCTCAGAAATGTCTTATTATGATTTACACACACACAGTTTTGGGCTCTAAAAGTACCACTTGCCTGCATCTTTGGCTGCCTTCCTTGAAAATAGGTAGTACTTTGGCAGCAAAGGCAGCAGATAGGTTAGTGACAACCAGTATAAAGTTATTCTTAAATCAAAACTATGTTAAATGAAGAAATCCCCACATATTCTCATTGTGCCAGAATCATGAATAGAATTCAGAGGTTTAATCCAAGTTGAGTGCTGCAACCTCTATGAAATCACAAATTTTTAATAAGTGTGTATCCTATAATTTGTTTTACTTCAGTTGTTATTCCCACTGGCATTCCAAAATGCCATGAAACACACGATAGTAAACACTAAGTCATCACAATTGCTTTTGGCAATTGTCAGTTTTCTTCCACTCATCCATTTATTTGTTTTACATGCTGACTGTGCTCTTGAGAGAGCATAAAATGCATTTCTATTTGTCTTGCACTCATTTTCCTGTAATACATTAGGAGACCACACCAAGCAATAGAACTAAAGCAGAAGAGAAATTTGATCCTAGATTATGCTTGAAATAAGTATTTGGGGGATTTATGAGCTGCCTGTGGCTGTTAAGGTGAACGGTGAGGAAGAATAGTGAATATCATGTAGCGTGTCCCTTTGCAGACAGCAGCTGCAGAAAACAATTGTTTCTGGAATGCAATTATTCTGAAATGCTCAGAGACTCTTCTTGACTTCTGGTAGGTTTTCAAGTTTTAATATAAACTTGAAGACAGACCACACTGACGTTTACTCATCAGCCAAATAAGATTTTAATATCCTGGGTAATATGTAGCAGCATTTTTAACATGTCACAATGAAGGATGGGCAGACTTATTTTCTACAACCACTGACTGAGAACAACACCAGGAAGAACAGGAAAACATCTGCCAGGCCATCACCACAGTGAGCTGTTGGGAGAGTTTCTGTTGTTACTAGTTTTAGAACTGTGCAACTACGTCAACAAGCATTTCTTCTCACATCAAACCTACAGCAATGTCAACATTTCAAGAGGGTTTTTTCAGCTTTTTCAATGAAGAATCACTTCAGGAATTCAGAAACATTTCTTCAGATTTCTGATGAAAGAATTAAGCTCAAGACAGAAGCTTGTTGTTTTCATTAAGAAGGGTCTCACTGTATTGCAAGTGTTAGCTGCTGCTGGGGGTTCTTTCCCATCTTGCTGTCACACTAAAACCAGTGATGAACTCCACATCATTTTAACCTCACTGCAGTGCTATGAACCAAGAATCTATCAAATTCTGGTATAGAAAAAAGTGTTAAATTACAGCAGATGATGCTTCTGTATTACTGCATTTAATATCTGAACGTTTAGAGCAGAAAGTGGGAAGCATTTGTAAAGCAGAATACTAATGGCTCAAATTCAGTGACTACTGAAAAGAGCATGAGCTCTGAGTGAAGGAACTGTATATTTACCTTATGAAAAACACAGCTATGACTAACTCTTTGAAAGGGTTTCAAAGAGCACAGAAAAAGACATATTCAAAAATAACTCAAGCAATCTACCCAAGAAATGGTAAAAGAAAGTTAAGGTCCTCTGAGTTCCCTTCCTTGACTTAACTTTTCAAACACAGTCTAAGTATAAACTGCAGTTTTTTACTTGAAATTCACACAAAACCACCAGGATACCAAAAACCTCTATGTGCAATACAACTTAATGCTGAAGTAATAAAATCCTCACGTAATTGACGTAAGCAAAAGCAGGCTAGCAGTAGGAATTTAAACAGAATACTCCCTATGGTTAAAATACAACTCATCACATGAACTGTTAATTCTCAAAGCCACAAAGTAAAGAAAAAAATGCTTACAGTCAGTTCATACATGCAAAATCCTAACTGTGGGTTTGCTTATTCAGATTTGGCCTATGAACACTTGAAACATCTGACTCCAACCACCTCCAAGAACTGCACATCCCTAAAGTGTATCATATTTTAACTGGCTGATAAATGGACAAAGGATTCTTAGCTAGCATTATTTCACTATCTACTGCTTCCTGGACTCTAATTCATTAGGTTTCCTCATTCGTTCCCAAGTTATTACTGAACCGTACTTCAACAGTACTTGCCTCTTTTCAGTGCCTGAAACAAATTACCGGGAAATGGCCACATATGAAATACTGATCAATTGACCATTAACCATGGAAATAATGGAGAGGCTGTGCGCAGCTTCAGAAGTGCTCAAAGACCATTTGAAAGCCATGAAGAGCTAAGGATAGTATTAAAGCATCAAAATCATAACCAATATTCAGCTGTTAGCAGCTGCGCTTCCAACGCAAGGTATTATCATCACATCTCGTACTGAATAAACTGTTTGAGAAATTAATGATTTTTTTAATCTAAAATCAACAGCAGAGGAGCTATTTATGTGACATACTGAACAGTCCCAGTTACACTCGACAGAAGGCTCCAGCCAAGTTTTTATCCTCATGGCATTGTTCTCTCATAGTCAAACACACCCATCTCACACTGTGCTCCAACAAAACTCAGCAGACCATCAGACACTTTCCCATGGCATTATGCAAACAGCTTAAAGAGTGTGCACTCACAAATTCAACTCTTTGAAAACTAACTTACAGCAGTTTAACTGCATAACTGGTGTGTGTGTGCTTCTTAGATTACAACACAAATGTAAATACTAATTAAAGGGGTATATTTAAATACTATTTTCTTCTTAAATGAAAGCTGCTTATACTATTCAAAAAAAAAAAGAAAAAATTGAAAGCAAAGAACAAGGACAGAAACACAAGAAGTTTGAAAAGGACTATGGTTTCAGCGTCCATATTCCAGAAACATTACAATAGGCATATTACAGAGTTCTGATTCTGTGATTCAGCTGCATATGGTAATTGCTACATTGCTTGTAGAGGATTTTGATTTAGCGGAGTGATACAAGCAAGTAAATTTTTCATATGCAGACTCTCCACATGTGGAATATCTAAAAGAATCTGACAACTTAGAGTTCCTGTAGCTTGGAATACTAACGCAGATAAGCATGATTTTAGGATTAGAATTTAAATATAAATTATTATGGAGAAAATTCACATCTGCCTGCAACATACCATCCACTTATCAGACACATTATTACAAAAGGTTCTTCCCCTCATGCTGTAGAGTGAGGGAAGAGCAATTCTTGTAATATACTGTTATGCTTAATAAAAACATACATTTTAAATAATCTTCCTGCTATAAAACCATTATGTGAATTCCATGGTATTGCACAAAGCATAAAAGAGACAGTCACTGCAGAGTTTGAAACTGAATTAAAGCATAACACAAAGTAACACAAGAATGTACCTTTCATTTGCGTTCCGAAAGTAAGGGCCAGTTTCGCAAACAGTTCTGGGTTTTCAAATTTCTCTTCTTCAGCTTTTACCCAAAAGCTGTTTTCTGCTATCTCTTGAGGCTCAATCTGAAACAGAAGTGGCATCTCCAAAGTTAGTAACTAGTATTTGCAATAGCCAAGTTAAATCCAATGCTCCTAGACTTCTATGATAATTGTACTGAATTAAGTTTAGCTATGTTCCAGGCATTATATTCTCTTCAAGATGCTTCCTGAACAACACACACTTGGATTAACTGCCCTTTATCTATGCAACAATTTTTTCTTGCACTTCTCCCATTCAACACGTTTTCCACCCAGGATTGATCACGTATTAGCATCTGGGTTTGAAAGTCTTCCAGCCTTCTCTTGATTGCTTTGTAGAGAGTTCACAGATTCTTCACCACCGATATATATCCCTGCTACTTGAGAACTGTAGAAGGAATAGTCTTTCTTACACTGCCAGATTACAAAATACCTTGTTTGTAAATGAGACATCAATGCAGAACTTTCAGTGACTCAATATTGTCTGTAGAAAGAATTCTATTTTTAAATATCAGTAATAATTTTGTACTTAATATCTTTTTTTTTAATATACTTCCCATTTTTCAAATGTAAACCCAGATTTCATTATAGCACCTTTATTTGATCCTGGCTATATTAAAAGAAGAAATTGCTCTGCCACATAGAAGCTGAATGTCAATTTTACTCATGACTCAGAACAGCTATTTTGTTTTCAAAAGATGTTCCTTTTCCAGTTTTTAAAGTCCTCTCATTCCTTTTTTACAGCTTTGTTTAAAAGCCAATTAATTTTCAAGGGCTATTTAACTTCCAGATGATATACAGGAGATTCAATATTACTGTATTTGCAAGCCTCACTGGGATTTCACTGCAACGCATTGGTCCTCCACCTTTTACTATATGATCAATCATTTCACGTGCAGCTGATTTACCACCAGCTGCAGGTGAGACATTTGTAAAAACTATCTCAATCCAACTCTAATGGTGAAGACGGTTACAACAAAAGGCACTAAATTAAAGAGTAAGAATTTCACTCCCAAACTGACGGCTCCTTAAAAGCAATGATCAAATAGACTTTCCTTTTTCTCAGTATGCAGGAGATCTTTGGCACCACTCCCAGAGCACTTAAGCAAGGTGTCCATCTGCAGTTACTTCCCACTGTCACACACAGTGTGCAGATGTACACTTTATAAATTATTTCTATAAACACAGGAACATAATTGATTACAATCAAAGTGGCTGCAATTACATATGTATTATAAACTAAAAAGCTTATTTTGGCTGTATTTCAGTTACAAAACTAGTGCAGCTGACTCTAGAAGCACACAGTACTTAACAAGGACAACTGAGTGTAAAAAGCCTAAGTTACAAGCAGGGAAGAGTTATTTATTTAGGCATTTCACTAATGTATGGCAGGAAAAGATAAAGAAATTGTAGGATAGAAACTATCCTAACCAGGCAAAGCAGCAGCAAGTAAAAGATAGGCAGTGACTTCAGGAATGAATTAAATTTCAATGGCATACAAAGTTCCTTCCCACCACCCCCAGGAAAACTGGCAAAATATAGTTCTATGATGAAACCTATATTCTATAAGGAAAAAAACCCCAAAACCTCCAGATGGAAATAACCCCTCGTATCTGTTTGGGTAATATGAAAATCTGGATGTCAAAGATGATAAGAGAAGGTAACTGAAATCACAGCCACAAAAGATTTTCTTAAAAGCCCAAGTGGAAATCCATTTCTAAAACCTAAGAGCTCCATTTCATAAAGAGGTAACATAGTTCTTAAAAATATACAGAAAATTGTATGATAGGAGCTTTGAAGACAGTAATCTGCTAAAAAGAAACAAAACAATGATATTCACTGGTAAAATACCTTCAGCAGACAAACATTTCATATATAAAACCTTTTATATAAAGGTTTTAAAGGTTAAAGAAATGTGTAATTCAAATGATTCAAAAGAGTACATGAACTAAAATGACTTTTAGATAGCTAGATTAATTTCAAAGGGAAAAACCAACCCCAAATCTCTAGATTCCAACACTGGGTAATGCCATATTTCTCCAAGTAATTTATGAGCATCTTTTCCACTATGACAACTCATACATTCTTGTTTCTTTTTAATAATACAACTAGGCTACTTAGTCATTTTTTTCTTCTAAAAAAATATAATGCATTGGTGTGGCTGGCAGGAGGGGAAAGGTATTTTGTGAATGCTTTAAGGAAACAGCAGGATTACAGAATTTCTTTTAAATTCAGGATTAAAGTTAATATTTATTCTCAATAGTTTCCTGAAAATACACTGAGAATTATATTTAAATGAACACAGAAAACCTTTCACTGATTTCATTTTGCTGCACTCTCCACAGTTACTTGCACCATCACCCTCACTGACAATTCCCTATTACAGGCCTGAACTTTCCCACACTGTCATACTGTGCTGCAGCACTGAGAACACACACTGATGTGTGTTATCCACACCCAAAGATTTAAGGTCTTTTTCTCCCTAGATATTTTTAATTCATCCTCCCACAATAAAGGAGAGTTATCATTTAGCCTCATGTGCTGATTATTTCGTAAGAATTACAGATATAGAAGAGGTTGAAATTTATTTTAATATTTATTCAAATAAATACCTTAAAAACATGGGTGACTATTTTGAATATCTTTTTTACTTAAGCATTTTGAAAGCCTGTTCTTAAACTACTGCTGCTGCTGCTACATACACTTTCAGATTATTATTTTGGCACATCTCCATATATTTTGAAACCCAGTGGTAAAATACTAAATGTAACTTACATAAACATTAATTCTTCCACAAACTACAAATTGACTTGTGATGCATTTCCACACATGTTTTATCTCAGACTTCTACACTCCTCCTTCCAAAGTTAGTGGGATTAAACATTCATGATACTATTTAGTACTCCAAAGCCTATTCAACTCCAAACACTATTCAATGCTTCAGAACTTACAGGAACACAAAACCCAGGCTCACTTTTTATTTAAAAAAACAAATTATTATTCCAAAATATCAGAGGACAGTCCAGCTCCCCTTCCAACACTAAACTTCTGTCATTACTAGCTCTCAAAGGGTTCTTCAAGTGGTGCCAGTATGCACTCAGAAATGATACAAAGCAACTTACTTTGAATCACCTGAAAAATCCCATGAGAAAAACTAGAAAGATTTCCAAACACAGTCCAATGCAGTTGCCCTATCACCATCCATCATACCTCTGTTCTTAAAACCAAAATTCCACTGTGTCTGACAGGGCAGATCAGCTACATATGAACTCAATGGACACAGGATCCTGTGTCCTAGCAATACTAGGAAAACAGTCTACAAAGGACTGTTATTGTATGCAATTACGTGATTCTTTTCAGAGGTTTCATACTGAAAGAATGTAGTATCTTCAGCCAGGAGCAACATTGATATCCCACGTCATTCAGCTCCATCCAGGACAACACGGTAACACCCAAATTCATACAGAGATTTACACCTACATTCATATTGATTTCCCAACAGTTTTACCAGGTGTGAAAGATCAAAAAAACCCCAACATGCACCATTTCAGAGTGCCACTTAAATTACATGTTTGACAATTGTTCAATGTTAAATTGCAACCCATGGTCAGCAATAACCATCTGTAGCCACTTAATAGCTTACTTTCATCAATAATTTGGTTTTACTAAGTTCGTGGTACCAACACACTGTTGCGATAGAATACGGTTTCAAGGCAAGTGTCAGACACTAGCTGGTAGTACAAAGACTGATTACCTTGACAAATAAAAAGCAGATACTAAAGTCCAAGCTAGAGTTCAAACCAGATGGCTTGCATTATATAAAAGTCCCCCTTTGATTTGCCTTGATGATTTGGTGATCTATGTATTTCTTCCTACAGCAAATATGAATACATCTATCACATTTTATACTGCTAAAGACTGCCAGTCACTAACTGCTTTTAAGATGTAATGGTTTAGTCTTGATGATAGATGCAATTAGCTCATATCCAAAATCTATTTCCTTTATATAGAAGAACAGTGTCTATACTGATCAAACAGGGGATTTTAAAGCAACAGGTATGCAAACACACACCTGGATATTTGCACAACTTTTCTTGTGGCAAAGTGACCTATTATACGCAGAGGCAAGTAATAACTAATGACTGCTCTTACCAGTTCATTTGCAAATCAGAGACTGCATTTGCTTCTATTTTAAGACGCTTTTTCAAATTAGGTTTGATTAAATATAACCACGTTAAGACTGTGCAGAAGCTCACATTTAGTGGAAGTTAATGGTGCCCACACATCTCCCTCGAGCAGTCCCACAGCTCCTCCCTGTGGCCACTGCACACTGACGACTTGAAAAACCAATAAATCTCTCTGATTCCTAACCCTCAGGTACCATTGCAGCACAAATACTAGCATTCTCTGAACCTGCAACTATATCAGACATCTCAGACTTAGAAGGTGTCTGCAGGAAAGAGCATGCCGTTACCAGTGTTTGAAAACTGCTTTAAAACTATTGCTAATGGTTTGGATATGTGCAGACAACTTAATGCAAAGCCACAATTCATGTTCACTGTGTGGTACTGTGTCTTTTCAAGTGGATCATCACAAGTTTTCACTCTGCTTTGATACGGGCCAAAAATATAAGCAGCTCTTTGCAGAACAATCACATTCAGTGAACATTCTCACCCCGACCACACTCCACATTGCTCAGCAGTCACAGATGTCCACTCAGACCAGCCCTCATGACAGGGCCAAAAGAGAAGGAAAACACAGCAGTTACCTCCTGCCCTCTCCTGCTGTCATTACATCAATCCACTGAGCTTAGCACACATTCTCTGAAAGCTCCCATAAGAAGAAACCTCTCCTTCAGCAATGTGCAACCCACTGACTTTCTAAAAAGCATTTGTACTGGAACTAAGTTAAGCTTTCCCTGGGATGCTCAGCTGTCAAACATCAAATACAAAGCTCTGTCAAGAAGAATCTTATTCCAAAATTCATTACAGTACACAGAATATTTATAAATGGGGTGGAGGGGGAACATCAGCTTCACACTATTAGAGCCATGATTTGAACTCAAGTTTAATATGAAATCACACACTGCTAAATGAGATGCAGTAATAATTTTACACAAAACTAGATAGCTAAAAATTCACTCTAGTACACATTACTGCTGACAAAACCTGGTGCTTTACAACACCACTGCCTTTAGGACCTTCTGGCAAGTTTTACAACTTCCATCTCAGGGTAAACGCGAGCCTTTCTTGGGAAATTCAAACACCTGAAGTGTGTTTTGTAGTACACCTATCACAGATAGGCCAGTAAGGCAATGAAAATTAAATCTCCTTTCAAACATCCAAAACATGTCACAAGGACTAAAGAAATGTGGACACAAAATAATTGGCCTCATTTCTTAATCAGATGCTTTAACTTATAATAAATTACTGTATTTAGAGGACTGATCTTAAAATAGTTCTTTACTTCATGTCAAGGTATCTGCCCTTAAACAGAAAATGTTAGTAGTTTAAGTCTGTATATTTATTACCATGGTCAGTATAGAGATATTTCTTTTAATTAGGAAAAATAAGAAATTCATAGAAGGCATAACCAAATCAAACACGGTTGAGAAGGTATCAAAGCTAAAATTATAGTCTCTGAAAGCCTGATCCACTTTCAACCCATCCTCAAAAAAAGCAAGCAAAAAAACCCCTCATAAACCACATAATTAGCGGCTCTGAAGGCTTGCTTAACCCAAAGACCAAACTGAAATCAGAGTTCTGCTTTGCATTGCTTCCGAAATTCCATTCATACCAAGTTTTACTCCATTTTATACCTAGAGACTCAAGTAAAAGTCTTAATACATATCCTTTTCCACCATCTTTTCTCATTACTCAGACACAGCTACTTAAATTAAGCAAAGAGCTGTAGTTATCCCTTGACTCCAGATGCTTCCTTCTGTCAACTGCCAGATTGTCCAAGTTCTGAAACAGCAGTCTTCCCATTCAATTGTCTATTCAAGATTCACTTCCCTGTCCTAAAACTCAGTAATCCTTTAATTCAACTTTTTTGCTAAAACCAGTAGTAACACAGTTTATGAAGAGAACATTTTAAGTGTCTGATACCTTAAACCTGCTTTCCCTCTGAAGTGCTCACTTTGGAAGTCAAATATCAATTACAGCTGCAAACATGTACAACTTAATTCTACAAAGAATCAGCCAACGCTTCTGAGAGCTTTTAGCTACAAGTACCCCAGAATATGAGGTGTTACAGATTCTTGGCAGCATTAAACAATTGGAGCTTACCTCAGAGTATAAGGTGTCTTTGAAAACCAACTAAATCACAGCCAGTACATCAAAAATGTTTTGGATAAAGAACCACAGAATCATGAGGGTTGGAAGGGACCTCTGGAGATAATCTAGTCCAACCCCCCTGCCAAGGCAGGGCCATCTACAGTGGAAGTTACATGGGAACATGTCCAGGTAGGTTAGGAATGTCTCCAGAGAGGGAGACTCCACAACCCCTCTGTGCAGCCCGTTCAGTGCTCTGCCACCCTCAACGTAAGGAAGTTCTTCCTCATGCTAAGGTACAACTTCTTGTGTTTCAGTTTATGGTCATTGCTCCTCATTCTGGGCACCACTGAAAGGAGTGCAGCAGAATCCTCTTGGCACCCATCTTTTGAGGTATTTATATGCATTAATCATATCCCCTCTAAACCTGCTCTTCTCTAGACTAAACAGCCCCACCTCCCACAGTCTCTCCTCACAGGAGAGATGCTCCAAACTCCTGATCATCCTTGTGGCCCTTTATTTATGGGAGTTCATGCCACAGGGGAGAGCACATTCACTGTGTTTCCCTTTCTGCCTCTCCAGGGTGCATTTCCTTATTACAGCACTCTCCCAGCTATCGGGGAAGCCTGGGGACCACTCCCACCTGGGATCAATGGAATGAATTCCTCAAACCTCATGAGTACTATTAACAACCTAACGTAAACCCTAGCATGTTATCTCCTTCTTTCTCAAAAGCACTTTTTACCAATGGGAATAGAACCAAACATCGTGATACCTTTGACCAGTTGATTCTCTTCATTGCAACTTCCAGCTTGTACTTTTTCTTCTCCTTCATCCCATGTGGTAATGCTGGTATCACTGGAAAGGGAGCAAAAGGAGCACCCCCAAGAGGTGGTGGCATTGGAGGCCCACCAAAAGGCAGCGGTGGAGGAGGAGGTGCTCCACCAGGTAGCGGAGGTGGTGGAGGTGGTCCTGCTCCACCAGGCAGAGGAGGAGGAGGAGGTGGTCCTGCTGCTCCAGGCAGAGGAGGAGGAGGAGGTGGTCCTGCTGCTCCAGGCAGAGGAGGAGGAGGAGGAGGTGCTGCTGCTCCAGGTAGCGGAGGAGGTGGAGGTGGTGGTGCTGCTGATCCAGGCAGCGGTGGTGGAGGAGGTATTACTCCACCAGGTAGTGGAGGTGGTGGCGGAGGAGGAGGAGGTATTGCTCCACCAGGCAGTGGAGGTGGCGGCGGAGGAGCTGCTGCTCCCCCAGACAGCAAAGACGGTATTGTTGCACCAGGTAGTGGTGGAGGAGGAGGTATTGCTCCACCAGGGACTGGCGGTGCTGGAGGCGGTGGCACATTCTCACTTGGTAGCGTTGGAGGTAATGGTGCTACTTCTGATAGTTGACCTGTCAGGCCTGGACCCTGAAATAAAGAGAGGAATTCTTTTCAGTCAGACAGAGATGTAGTTTAATCCCAAGTTGAATCAACTAGGATGCCTTGCAGTCAACAGTACCTCAGCAAAGTGAGAAATGCAACTGTCCTCCTATTTAAATGAGAAGCAGTAACAATAGATTATACTATGTACCACAAAACTGCCAAGCAAACTGAATGACCTAGCATTTTGATAAAAATCAATTGTTTCCATTTTACAGAAAATTTAATAGTAGCAGTAACATTTAAGTGAACTGAACAGCATTTTATTTCTTACCAATGCACAAAACATTCATCCCACTTAGGATACCCCAGCAAGCTTGGGCAGAGATGGTAATAACCATGCTGTATTTTAACTCTAATCTGCTGGTGGAAAGATTTCCACAGAAATCACTGAAGCAGCTATTGCAGAGCAAGAGGTTATGGGAGCACAGCTGTTCAGAAGCATCCTGACATCTTGTTGGGGGGGACATGACCCAACCCCTCATGCTGTCTTTTAAATCTGTCCACAGTTGTTTCTGGGGTGATAGGAAGAAAGAGCAATTGCAATAGCCATTTGAATAATGCACAAAAGGAACAGTGAAGAGAAACAGCAGCATGTTAAAACATCAGAGAGGTTTCTGGAGTGGTAACATGATGCTAGCCTAGTACAAATTCCTCACAGATTTTTGTTCCTTAAGACAAAAATAGAATTCAACTCAACTGTGGAACATAGTGTCTCATAGTTCTATTACCTGGGTTCGTAGCTGTTTTATTTCTGTTTCAAGTTCTTTGATTTTCTCTTCTCGTTTCTGAAGCTCTGCTTGTGCCTCTTGTCGAGCTGTGAACTCTTCATCAAACTGCAATGATTAACCAATACAGAAGCGTTTGTCCATTTACACCCATACTAGGTACTCTATTTTCAGGATTTCTTGGAACAATACCACAAGTAGAGCAATAGATGCACTTTCAACTTAAAAGCAAAAACAACCCAACAACTATTTTCCTAGCATGTGCTTTTATAGTGTATGATTTTTTCCATCACTAAGTCACCTACACAGAACCAGTCAGATCCAAGTACTTAGTACAGCTGCAGGTTCAACAGGTTTTTTTCTCCCTAATAAAACATTGCAGATTTACCAAACTAAACTTTAGTATACAGCTCCTGCAGCGAGCTTAAATCTGAAGACGTGTGCAGCCTCAGGAGTATCATCCGTAAAATAACAAGAACGGAGGTACCCAGATAAGCTAGTGATCCCCTTAGTCTCTATGTCCCATGGTGTCCTGGCCTGTGGCAGGGGGGTTGGAACTACATTTTAAGGTCCCTTCCAACCTAAACCATTCATGACTCAA
>JANHGB010035702.1:22377-34400 GCA_026283785.1 Coracopsis vasa
ACCATGTCTTTTTACCATCTGGGAGGATTCGCCCTGGAGCTGGTGAGCCAAAATATAGAGGCAGGCTGTGGTTGTATTGATCCAGCAGCTGAAAAACATTGTTCCAAGCAATAAAAGTATCCGCTTCGAGGAAGATAAACCATTTTGCGGTTGGGTTTGTTTCGTAGGCATACTCGATCATTGGTAAGAATTTAAACTTGTCAAGCCGGTGTCCGTTGGCATAGGAGATAGAGCTTGCATCGGTATTGGGCTTGTTGAGATTATTATAATCTTTAAAAGCTTCTATTAGTCATTCTTCCACAGGACACAACACGCTATCACCAGGAGGAACACGTGTTGGCTGCTAGTAGGAAAGTACATTATGATAAATAATGCTGCCAGGGAAACATCACAACAATTTGTTTTCTGTAAAACTCAGACACAATAGCTCCTATTAAAAATGCACCCACATTGAACGTTCCAGAACATGTACTGCCTTTTGGCCTGCAAAAGGCTTCTTTGACCAGACCAGGAAAAAACCTATCTTGTGAAGACTTTTAATACACAACAACATGGTATATGAACTTCAGTGCTATTGCAGCTAACACAGTGCATTCAGCATTTCATATCCTTAGACATGAAGTAATGTGCCAAGATGAACAAATTAGCCATTAACAATCTAGGAAACAGGAATTTAAGTAACTTGAGAAAACATGTTGTATGAAGATACTTTTAGCACAAACACCAATGGTGATAAAGCAGGAAGATAAGCATCAATTTCTTTAGAAATACCCCCAAAATTTTATTCCAAGAAACATACTGCTCTGCAATTCTTCCTACAGAAATAATTTTAATTGTCTGACCTTTCATTTATTACTAGATCCAGGAGAACTGCCCATGACCAAAATAGGATTTAGTTATTAAGTTCCTAATAAAGGAGAACTCTATCAGAACAGTAAAAATTTGAGCACAACAGGTGCCAAAATGCCTCGTAGGATTCCTAAGCTTGAATAATAAAGAAGTAAATTACTCTCCCTTATAATAATTTACCATGGGCACTATAACGAAGTAAAGCAGTATTTTAATGTTAGCATCTCTGTGCCTAAAGAGTTGATGCTTTTTTAAACATTGAATTATATTGCTTCTCAATAAGTTTCTTCAGGTTCTTAATCAAAGCTATATGGAAGCATACGAACATTCCCCCCCCACCTCCAACTCCTTCTTTATTTTTTTTCTGTTAAGCATATACCTGCACTTTAGGTATTTAATTATGATTACGTATTTCAGGACAAAATAGCTACAAGTGGAATTTTCCCCATCACTTATCTACAGCAGAGGAATACAAGTGAAGATATGTACAGCTAATACACCTCATCTGCTGTGTAATTCAGAGTAAATCAATTCTGAGCCTCGCACACACACAGAGAAAAACCCAAAACCCACACAGCTATTACATGTGAAAGAACATCCTGCCTGTGAGATACACTACTTCACCATTTATACTAAGATTCCACCGTGAAACAAGCCTACTGTGTTTCTGTCAGGCTTCTGTTCCATACCGTAAAAAGAACGATCATTAGGACTTACTTTTCTGGAAAATTCTGCTGCTTTCTTTTCACTCTCTTCTACTTTAGCTTTGTCCACACATGCATCTAGAATTGAAATAAAATACCACACAGAAATCAGGTAAAACTTATCACAGCTCTGAGGTGCCTTCCAATCACAATTACTCTACGATCCCATGACACAAAAGCAGCAGACAAAAAAATACAATGAATTACTAAGTTGATCTGACCGAGCATTTTCTTATTTCACTTAAATTATTCCATACACAAGGAAAATTTGAGCAAACTGTGAAGCACAGATTTTTCACTCAACAATGGTACAAAGCACGTCTATTGAATTCTTATGCAGTGCAAAACTCTAAACATTTTATAAGTCAGGTAAACACAAGTAGCTATGTATTATAGGTAGCAACTGGCATGGAGAAACAAATCAGCTGTCCCTAACTTAGCATTAACTTAAATTAGCCCTTAAATTCACAGAATTTACGAACAAGCAGTTTTGGGTTATTAAAACCAGCGTACTCAGACAGAAGTCAAGACACGCTTGGAGAAGTAAACTTCATCAGTGTCGTTTTATTAACAGTTGCAGCATTTGATCTGGCCTTCTCCACAAGTACACCTGTAGTTTACACGCTTAATTCCAGAAAACTGAAAACATTCAAAGTCAGTTGAAGTCTAGACAGAATACAAAGTAAAACCACATGCTTCAATAAAACAGTGTAAAATTGCATACAGTATACCAACCAATAAGATGAGTAAAATCCACGTCCATTCTTCCTCTACATTTAAAATCTGGGTCCATGCCACTGCAGTGCAATACTATCTGTGATACACATTCTTCTATGATCTTGTAATACTGAGGTCTAACACAGAAAACATTTTATAAGATAAGAACAACATAAGTAATCATTTATGCAACATGGGGAGAGGCAACTTTAAATACTAATGTATGAATTATACAATTGCCAGTAAAAGGAACAAGTTACAAGTCTCATTTGTCCTCTGGCTAATAAAGCAGTATTATCAGTTTCCCAGAAGAGAATCTCACGTTCAGGACTCCACAAACACTGTGCACTTCTCATCTATCCTTTGCCAGAGAATATATCATAAAACGAACAGCGTCTTTAGTATTTTCAATATATGCTGCAAGAATCATTTAGCACATTCTCAACACAGTGAATTCTATCACTGGCAACAGTACCAGTATTCAATTACTTAGAAAATGAATTAAGTAGTCCCTTAATCTCTACCCAACAACATCAAGAACCTTCAAGTTTAGGGGATTCTGTGCTCAAAATTATTAGTTCTTACCACTGCAAGATATTCTGAGTCGCCCATACTACTGAGCTCTCAAAGTAATAAAACCTTAAACCTAAACTGATGAAATTCAAAACCTTCAATTAGGAAAAAATAAAATAAAATAAAAACTGAAGCTTTCTTGGGTTATATTTTACTTCTCACTTAAATCCTTTTGCATACTGATTGTTTTTGTCATCCCTTTACAGCAAAACAATTACTTCTTAAAACAAGAACCTTTTTTGAAAGTTGGAGAAGGACTTTTTACAAGGGTATGGAGCAATAGGACAAGGAATAATAGTTTTAAACTAGAAGAGGGGATATTTAGATTAAATATCGGGAAGAAATTCTTCACCATGAGGGTGGTGAGGCTCTGGCACAGGTTGCCCAGAGAAGCTGTGAGTGCCCCATCCCTGGCAGTGCTCAAGGCCAGGTTGGACAGGGCTTGGAGCAACCTGCTCTTACGGAATGTGTCCCTGCCCATGGCAGGGGATTGGAACTAGACAAGCTTTAAGGTCCCTTCCAACCCAAACCAGTCTGTGATCCTATGACTTTGTAGGTGAAGAGATTTTGGGATGAGGGTGTTTTAATAAGCTTCAAATCTTTGAAATAAGCATTACTGCATTTAACTAGGTCTTTTCAATATTAACATTGAGTGGAAAGACAACCAACATCAGCTGCAAGGCAACTGTTCAAGTGTGAGCTACTCAGTTTACCAGTGTCTTGATTCAATTCTTCACCCTACTCCCCTCCAAAAAAAAAAATCTAACCTGACACTTACCGGACATAGTAATCACTCCTGATGAGAAGGAAATGTTGGAGAATTGACAAGAAGTAATTTTCAGAAGAAGTATCTTTCAACATATTATACAATAGATGAAATACTTCATTCACATCAGTGCAAACATTATTAAGGAAATACAACAACTTAAGAAACAAATTAAAACAAAAACATGAAAGGACAAAACACCCACCCCAAACCCAGTTCCCTAGATGCTGTTCGTATTGTTCAAATAAAACCTTTCAACACTCAGAAATACTATCAGTATATATCTTTTTTCCCACTAAGACTACCCACAGAAACTCTATCCTCTGGTTTAAGAATTAAGACATTGCATTGCTGCTCAGAAAACACCATACTACATACCTCCTATCACAGATTCCTGTAAACATATTTTACACAATGCTCTCATTTTCATTCTGAAGTGAGCCAGGCTGTTGGCAAATACACACTAGTCAATACTTTTCATTTCTTAAAGAAAAAAATTACCTGTAATAACCTGTTCTGTAATGCAACAACTTTACTTGTTAGTGATTTTATATTCCTCTCACAGACTGCATCTACCTTCTCTTTGCTTCTTATGTACCAGATACTGATCTACTATCCTTAAAAACTGCAAGCAACCACTCTGACCTTTGGTAACTTGAAATTTACGACTTCCCAACAACTAGAGCTTAAGTGCTTCAGAACCTACTAGAAATTTTGTATCAACTTAGTTCTCTCATTTTTCCCTAAAACTTAAAAACTTCCATGGGTGTAATTTTATATCTTCATGTACTACAAGACAGCGTTTAGCTTAGTAAAGTTATTTACAAAACATTAATTGAATTTCCAATGACTTACATTTGACATGCAAATTTAACCACTGATTTTCTAAATACGTTTTTAACAAGAAACAAGTGGAAAGAAATATGCTTGAGAAAGTTCCTGGTAAGACACACAACTGTGACAAACCACGCATTGAGCATTCTAACCCTGTCTGACTCTGATGTTTAGTGGAGTTATTGAACAATGCAACAAGTTATAACACCATTTCTATAAAGGATATTCCATTTCAGCTCTGATATCATTCAGACGATGTGACAGTTCAATTAAGTCTTCTTCTTTGTTCTCATCAAACACTTTGAGCTGAATATCAAGTTCTTCATTATCCTTATCTTTCAAGCCCTATTTTTCAAAGCAAAGGATATCTTAGTTTTCCCTTTTTTTTAAGCAAAAATTCCACCCTTCAAAGACCGTATCATGACAAAAGATAAGATATTAACCTTTGGAAAAGGAGTAAGCTGTAACTGAGTGGGCTTTTTTATATTAATTGCTCAGCTGAGAAAAATGAAAGCAAAATATCAATGAATATCAGGTATGGGCTGCAAAACAAACATGGCACTTCCTGACTGAGTTCTCTCTCTGGGATATAGTCAGCAGTTTATGCTTGGTAATGTGAGAGCTTCTTAAAAAAAATAGCATAAGGATATTTCAAAACATTAAACTGAACTCAAGAAGATCACAGCAGTGTAAAGAAGTTAAGCTTACAATTTCTGTTACTAACTTAGTCTTGATCATGGCGTAACAGCATCCACAGTCCACTGAGAAACACATGAGAAGTAAAAATACAGGCAAAACAAATATTTGGAACAGGGAAAAAATTGTTTTCCTTGGAAGAAATGCAAGCAATTTCTCTAATACACTTAAGAATCCAGTTTAGCTTTCTACTAGGCAAAACATTAAAAAGGAAACCAGTTCAAAAGCACTTTGTGTGAATGAACTCTATGCTTTAAATGAAAATTGGCCTGGAACTGGCCTAACTGCTCTGCACAAACTGAATGGCAACCATGTGTACGTTCCCCAAGAAAGAAGAAGTCCTAATTGTACTGTCTGAAAACCAGAGAAGGTTACAGTCAATCTGGGCAGATTAAGACAGAGAAAGATGGATCCTCCTCCTGATTGTTTTTTGTTCAAGAAACTCCCATTTATAAATTTCTTGACAATTTCCCCCAAAGCACAGATATAAACATGGAGTCTCCCTAAGATGCTTTATCATTAAGAAAGTTGCTTTCTAGTGAAAAAAAACCCTCCCCTACTCTGGAGATGCAGAGTCCATGCAGAATTAATGGTCTGAGTTCAGTGTATATGTTGTAATTAATACCTTCCACATAAATAGCGTGATAGTTTTGACTATTATAGCTTACATAAAATAAGTAGGACTAGGGACAGAATTTCAACACAGTATCTGGTCAGCATTTTTAGTAAAAATTTTTATCACTAAATATTAGTTGCTTTAAAACTCATACATCTGTGTATGTCAGTACACTCTACGAAGTTTCCTATCATAATATATTAAAACGCAGTTTATTTACCACCTAACCTCCCCTGATTTTTCACGTTTTTAAGCATTTATAGATTGGGTAAAAGAATTTTCAGAAGATAAAAAACCAAAACCCTAAGAGTTCTTCAGACTTTCAGACGTTTTACAGCAACTCAAGACAGTAGATCACATTAACGTACCTACATGATATAAAACCTAAGTACATACTCTAAGAAAATTAGCATACACACATCAGAAACAGTTTCAAAGCTGCATGTGCTAAAAACGAAGGTTTTTATTCCTGACAAATGCTGATGATTCACAACTTCATATCTTAAAAGTTATAGCAGTATAAATACTATTTCAGAAAAACATAAGCAGGTACTCTCTTAATTTCTCTCATCTTTTGTGAGAAACTGCTGAGTAGCTTAATCATACATATTCTTGATGTCAGCATCTGAATGGTTTCTTGCTTAAGAGCTATAAATCTACCCCTGAGTCACAAACACTTATACACAACTGCCCATAAAGGCACAGTTCTTTGCAGCTGCATGAAACACATGCAGTCCCAAAGAGAATGAAGGAGCCTATTTGATTTTTCCTTAGAAACTCCAACTGCAGTTTTGGAAGGCAGATTAAAGAAAAACAGATTTCACAGAAAACAACAGGAACAGCATATACAAAGAACGTTAATCCAACATTGGTTCCACAGCCAGACTCACATTCAGCGCATGTGCTTTGAGCTCATTACACAAAATTTGGCTAACCTACTTTAATTTCTGATATATTGACTTGTTTCAGCTATCATTCTAGTTTACATAGCTCATAAGAGCCTAAATTTGCAACTATGCAGAACCAAAGTGGATTTGGACTGACAATTCCTTCCAAGTCTAGCCTCTTCCACCCCCGGTCTTTTACATCTGCTATTCTCAGTAAAATGATTTGGTTATCTTCAACATTCAAAAACAGTTCATTGTGATCAATTCCTATATACAAATTACTTACAGGCAATATTTTCTTCAGACCACAACGTAAAAACTCATTTCTCAAGTGTATCCTGAAATCAAGATCTTCTGGAGATGTAACAAGGGCATTGATGAGCTGCATACATGCTACCTGTCATTGAAAAGAGAGGCAAAAACTTTCAGGATGTATAAAATGAAAATAAATACTGTCTTTGACTATTTCAGCTTAATTATTATTTTATTATTATGCAGCACATATACAACACAACTTGGGTTAATCAACATCAAATACTGCTCTGTTTCACATTGAATTCCTCTGCTATGTCAAAATTGTATCACATACAAGATAATACTTTATTTCAGACAGTTACTCCCGCACTACAGGTCCACACAGCAACTCCTTTTCTTTCTCCTTAGTATTCAGCAATCGGAAAACAACCTGGTTTTACAGTAACCCAGAACCTAAAAACACCCCAAAAGCACTCATACACAAAATAATACCCAGCATCACATGTGCTTTCTACTCCTGCACAGTACTTGTACAAAATGCTTGCAGTCTCTGGCTAATGCTTTAATTGAACAGCTGGGCACTTTAATTGATTTACTTTAAAACAGGTAGACAACAGTGTAGACAATAGCGTAATGACAAAAGTGCTGATCCAAGTCAAAAGACTAAAATGGATCTCCAGGGAAATACCAAGTTTGGAAAAAGATGTTAAGTGCAAAGAGAAGTAGAGTAAAAAATACATAAATTATAAAAATCAATAGCTGCGGAGAAAAAAAGTCAGATAAAAAGCCCCCTTCCTGGTTTAATTACATTCCCTATTTAGTTTTAATGGAACACCTTATGGAGTCCAAGATTTCTATTAAAACACACTTGCAAAAGCACTCCCTTTATATAACTGCATCTACAGATAATGTAGTATCATCATGCTCGCTTGAATGATTCTTGTTATTTTACTACTATGACATGACTTAACAAGCCAAAGTACATGTCCAATCTGAAATTAATAGACAGAAGAGGTGCCATCTGCTATGATTGCTTTTGCCAGAAGAGACTCTGGCTTAATGGCTTGTGCTAATACATTTCAAGTAAAGAACGATTTTGTCAGAAGCAAGTTAATGAGTCTTGCAATTGTACTTTTACTGACGTATAAGTGAGGTTTGGGGAGACAGGAATGCTGTGTGGTTGTGTTTATTTGTTTTAAATCAAAAAGGTCAACAAGTAGGAGACAATTTCAAATTCTACTCTTTTGTGATAACATTATTAAGTTTAGAATGTCATTTATAGAAACCTCTTGAATAGCATCAATTCATCAGCTCAAACAAGAGCTGTGGTAAACACAGTGTTCAGACAATTGTAGCTGACATAGATATGATTTCATAATGGAAAAAGGCATCCCTCTCATGCAGGCACACCTGTCCTGCTTGCTTTCTGCTTTTCCACATCTTTCAGCCATGGTGGCTAAAATTTACTATTAGGTATTGCTAAAATTTGTATAAATACTGTATTATGAAAAGGACATAAGCAAAGTGACCCTTTAGTACGGTATTCAGCCACTTAGTCTCTATGCAAACATTTGCAGTTACTAAAAAAGGCAGCTGAAGCTTGCATTCTAATAGCAATCAAACCTCTGTGGCTATTCAGGTGAATACAGTGAACAAAAAACTCCCCACTGGCACATAAGTAGCAATGAACATATCACACAGGACATGTCTCAGTAAAGAAGACTGTGTATTATTTTATTTTATAAAAATAATATTTAAATCTTACTAGATTATTCCTAAAAAGATGCACCAGTGGCTGATGGAGGGCAGATATCAAACACACCTCAAAGGAATGCACAGCTCTTGTTGACAGAAGTAGCAATGACATCCTGCTGCACACTACTGATCTCCAGAGGGACCCTGCTGAAAATGGACATACCCCATCCACATCTGTCATGTATATCTGAATATTTAAGAGGCTGCATACAGTGCTGCCTGAAGTCCCAGCAGCAGTAACAGAACTGCATGTACATCTTATAGATGTCTTAGAAATTGATAAGATCTGCATGCCAATTCTAAGGAAACAGCGTAGGAATTTATAACAAAAGGACTCAAAATGACAGGTTAACCTGAAAACTAAATCTACAGTACCCACAGGGCAACTGCACTGGTTCCCTAAGTAATTCTTTATAATACATGATTTGTATGAAAACTAAGCACTCCCTGCACAAAGACAGTATTAAGCTATACATCTATCTTCAGTTTACTATAAAGCCAGTATATTGAAGGTGTAAGCTATGAAAAAATATACTTGACACTGATCAGTTTTGACTGTGGCTTATTTCTGTTTAATCTACGAGGATGACTGTGTTAAGAGGATGGCTATGTTGCATGACATTGAGCTTTAAATATCTAAAGCTAGCAATTTTACTCCCACTCAATTTACTTCTCATATTACTAAATGATTGTGTTATCACTGATCTTTTGTCATTAATTCTTTTAAAAAAGTTCAACCATTCAATTTACCAAAGATGGGCTGGGATGTCACCTAATTTGTCATTAGCAGGAAGAAAGGTAAGTTACCAAATCCTTCCTAGCCAAATCAAAGTTATGACTGAAGTTCTTAGAAAATTTCAGTACAAAAAACCCCTTTCAAAATATTGAACTATTTTAACAAGATCAATTCTTATCTATTTCTTCATTAAGTAATATTACAAAAGAGTGAACTACACTGGCAATATGTTCCTGCCACAGGTAGTTCAAACAGTAAGATACTGGAAGTATGTGCTTAGTTGAAGCATTCCAGTTACTCACTTAACAGCACAACACAAACTTCTTCTGTCCTTTTACAAATACATTACTTTGATGAAATCAGTTCAAAGCTGTAAGTACAGGAGGTTTTGCTTCCTTTGGGTGGGGCAAGACTGAAGGAAAGGGTGTTTAAACAAGCAGTGCAACTTAGGAGTACTTTTTCATGCTTCTTCCCTAAACCCAAAAGACACAGAGGGAGCACTACCTCCAACTCCTTAAACTCTTAACTTCCTGAGGGCTCCAGTAACAATAACTAAATCATTTCAGAAGACAGACTGAGACCTGGATTTTCACTGGTCCATTAAACCACACAGAATTTCTGGTCAGGAAGATTAAGCAGGGACAATAAAATACTTTCACAGATTTATGACATGAGTATTACATCTGGCATCCAAGAAAAGGAATACTGCTAATTACTCTTTTTTATTAAGGTCAAGACTTTTTAATCCTGTTTTGGGGACAAGAAAGTGAGTTTCTCAGTTTCACACCATTAACAATTAGACTATCTAGTATCAGCAGGCCATTTATACCAGTTTTCTGTCTTTTACTGAACACTGGAGTAACAGCATTAAAAGACTTTGCCGGTAAACGATTTAAGTATCATAAAGCAATACAGTCTTCTAGTATTTTAGATTATTCTGGAAGTATTAGTAAGCATACAAAAAAGTAAACCCACCTGCAGCTGTAAGAACTCATGGTTTTCCAGTCCTTCAACAATCTGAGAGAAACGTTCCCTGTTGTGCCTTTCAGCAGCAGTTGTTATAGCACCTAAAAGCTTGTCCAGACTAAGAGAAAGATAAACTGTCAGAAAGCATATCACGGCCAGCTTTCTCATTTTAAAGATACTTAACCCACTATTTAAACAACTGAAGACTTAAATGCATTCAGATTGTATGTCACTGCACTAATCTACATCTATCTGTATGAAGTTGAAAACAAACCAAAAGCTAAATGTTAAAAATATCTACAAGATTCAGGTTGAGTTAAATCTAAGTTATCATGACATTCAGCTAAAAAACAATCAGGGAGGGGAAAAAAATTACTACCTTAGCAAGACTGTGCACTAAATACTAGTTGACATGTTCAGCATCTGGCAATTCTAATACATTGCCTTTAGAGAAAGCAAACTGGTTTTATCTATTTATTGCATAGAAGACACAGTTTGCTGGTTTTGACCTTCAGTACACTACAACACTCAATAATTCAAAGCAAATGTATGCCAACTGATCTTTGTTTTAAAAAGCTCATGGGCATGTACTACGTAACTCCATGCAAAACTTCAGCTATACACATAAGCTTTTTGCCTCTGTCAAATTTGTTATGCCTGGGTAAATAGGTGATATTTTAATTAAATCTACACATTTATTTCTCTATTATTATCTTCTAAACTACTGAAAAATCTTAACATGTGGTGTCAAATCAGTGATTTTCAACTATAATTATAAGTTCATTTCCCCTCCTCAGGGGAGATGTGCCAGTCTCAAGCCAGTCCCAATCCCCAGTTGTGGGATGTGCCAGTCCCACAACAGTAAGCTCAGTAGCACCCCATGCTAACACACACTGTTCTCAAGTGGCTTTAAATCTGACAGCTCTCCTCGTTGCAAGTGAAGATTCACAATTCCTCATCACACTCATCAGAGATGTATGAAATAACTTTTTTTGTCAGCAGCCATATATGAACAGTTACAGCTCATTAAGTCTTCCCTCCTCTGTAGTGAGCAATTGCAGTCCTTTCAGACATTCCACTTAAGCCAAAGTTTGTAGATCTCTGCTCATTTGCTTTCGTTTGATACTGGATTAATGCATCAGAACAGGGAAAAGTCTCTCTTAATTTTAACTACACTAAGACAAGACTTGACAGATAACATTTGTTTCACTGACAAGTTTTTTCACCTGTGTCCAAACTGACAATTCGTGAGCATTCCAAAGGAAAAAAACTTACATGTTTTCCTCTCCAACAATGCAGAGAGCAGAAAGTATTTTCACTGTTTCAGTCATCATGTGTGGTTGCTTTGGATCAATTGCTCTTGATAACAGCAGTAGACTTCTTTCATCTCCTAGAATCCTTTGCAATCCGTACTTAAAGAAACAAAAAGCTTACACTGAAAAGACTGTATTTGCATTCAATACTTATAATCATCTTTGGGCTTCAGATCCTTAAGAATCCTCACGCACACAACCCCATATGAAGTTGGGCAACACTCTACTAAAACCTCCTGGATATTACCACTTAGGGACACAAGTTAGTCTTACCCATCTTACATTTGAGGCTTTCTCCTATGAAAGAGAATAAGTTAGCTATTAAGGAAGTTAACTTTCAAATTCAGGTATCCACT
>JANHGB010035711.1:0-15605 GCA_026283785.1 Coracopsis vasa
TGAGGTGAGTGATACTTTATTGAAACTGGTTCTCCGAGTTTGAGATACTGAACTGGTAGTGAAGAATATATTAACTGTGGCTCTCAAATTCAACTAGTGATTGAGTTGTTTTGATGTTCTATGTTTTCAACAAACCGAGGAGTTAAATGTTTGCTTCTATAAATTTCAAAGCAACTTGGCTTGTTAAAATCCTTTAATTGAAGTGTAAAGACACAGCACTAGTAAAGAGCAGTCTCATTAACACTGTAATTTCTCAATTGCATTTTTTTTATATTTTGAAAGTTATTGGACTTTGTAATTTGTACAAGTGCATAATTTGAGAAGAATAATACAAAGGTGTTACACATTGAGTCATACTATTTAGACACTTCCATTTATGTCTAGGTCTAATAGTGATGTGTAAATGAAATATTTGCTGATTGAGTTACTCATATTTTCCGTGAGTTTTCTGAGATCAACCTGTCTTTCATAAAGGGAGTGAAGGGGGAACTTACTCTTTCTCTGCAATGTGGAAGCTCCTTTTCCTACCAAGAGGCTCCTTGTTCCACCTTTTCCCTGTGTGTTGCTGTCAAAGCATTTCTGTGGGATCTGACCAGAGTTAGTGTTACAGCATGGCATATTCCTTTATTATTGGTTGGCAAGCTTTAACTTGGAATTGGTGAGAAGTCCAGTTCAGTTTGTGGCTGTTCAAATGCAGGTGGTGGTGCAAAGGTGGCAGTGGTGTGAGGTGCCTGCATGAAAGAAACCCTCTGCCTTGTTCGAGCCACTGATAGAACTATGGTGTGACCACCTGTGTTGTGATCTTGACAGGATTCTTAGCTGTATGTTGATTTGAGCCTGATTGCTTGAACTGTGGTCAGACTTCTTTCTTCTTTGTATTCTGCCTTTTTGAAAAGATAGTAAGTGCAGTTTGCCTACTGTGTTTGTAGAGGAGGGGAGAAGAAATTTTTCTAATGCTAATTTGTCTGTATTATGTTATTGTAAGTGGATAGTTTTGTTTTGCCTGCCTTTTTTTTTTCTTTTTCCTTTTTTTTTGTGTTTTTTTTTTTGTTTGTTTGTTTTGCTTTTGTTCAAACATCTAAAGTAGAAGAAAGCTATTGTCCATTTTCTCTCCAGTTAAATTTACAACTCTTCATTCAGTCCTGTCATGTTGATGGCTTATGCTTTCTCCCTGTGTAAATGTCAACTGCTCTTCATTAGTGTTACTGGGGAACTGAGGCAAAACCGTATTCTGGCTGTCAGAAAGATCATAATCCTTCTGGGATGGAATGTGCTTTCTGGGTTTGCTCTTTTCGTGTCTTTCATCCTTTGTGTATTAATAAGTTCCTTATTTTCAGCTATTGATTTGTGCCTACTCTACATATTTAGTTGTATGCAGTAGGACTTAATACCTCTTTTATTGTTGTGGGGTTTTTTTGGTTTTTTGTTGTTTTTTTTTTAAGGTAGCAACATTTGAATTTACTAGATGTCCTTAATGTTGGTATACAGCATGGGAGTTGTAATTAAATTTCAGTGCTGGACATTCTGACTTTCACAACCAAGATGTTGTAGGGGAAGGGTGCAGATACCTTTTCCAGTGGGAACTGAACTAGCATTTTGGTAATGGAGGTGGCCAGCTATGAAGCTTGGTTACTGACCATAAGATTTTTGGCAGTGCTGTTTATTCCATTTATTTTAAAGTTCAACTTTAACCTCAGATGAGGTGAGGACAACAAATACTTGTTTTCTGTCCCAGATATGGGTTTTCTTGTCTACAAATTATGGATTGGTGATATTTTTTTTTTAATAACACAGTAGAAGTCTACCGTATATGGTTGGTTGAGTGGTCTAAGTTACTCTTGAGAGCCTGTTTCTTTGAAATACTGCATAGAGGAGAATAATGAGAAAAGTCTTATTCAGTTTCAGAAACTGATTGCCTCGTGTAAGGGAGTACATATGTGGTAGCCTGAACATTGTTAAAATAGCTGGATCTGGGAAGTTTGACAAGCATACAGTGTGAGATACGTGGGTCTTGAAGTTGAAAGCCTTCAGGTTTTAATAATGTATGTGCATTTGTCTGCCATTGAGAGGGGGTGTTAGTGTCCAGTTTAGTATTAAAGAAAGAAGCTGCTGCTAGTTCAATAGATGATGGGTTTATGTGTCCATGTGGACATTGGACTTACATATTGGTAATTTTGAAGTTATTTGCTTGCATCCTATATGATTGACAGGGACTGGAATGGAGATTTATGCATTAATATGCTTTCAAATGTAGGCATGCAGTTGGAGATAAAAGGTTAGCATGTAGTGGCTGCTTTCCCATACAAAGCTGAAAAATGTGTACATGTTTCACCTTCAGTACTCTTATTTAGCGTTTACTGTAGTTCTGTAATCTTTATTGTTGAATAATGAAACTGCGTAGTGCTTGGATAATGTTATGAATGTTATGCCTTCTTTATAAATACCACTTTCTTCCAGTGGCTTAGAAGTCAGATAATTTTAGTTTTTAAAGTTTTGCTGTACCCAAAGTTTCAGTTGCTTTGAGATAGTATTCTGATTACTGTTCGTTCACTTGCAGAGGGAGACTCTGATAACTACATAGCTTATTACAGAAGAGCCACAGTGTACTTAGCCATGGGCAAATCAAAAGCAGCAATTCGTGATTTAAGTAAAGTGGTGGAATTAAAGCAGGACTTCACATCAGTAAGTATTACTGCGATTGAGAAGTGTTCAAGCCTAAAAACCCTTGCTTCAAATCTGTTTTTTCATATTTTGCTCAACAGAAATGAATACATTATTACTCAGAAGGCTTTAAAAAGGATAAAATAATGGCGGTGGTGTATGTGCTTAAATTTGTAGCTGTGCTGAGTACAGTCTAGGCAGTTATTCTAACAACTAGTAGTAGTTTCATTAAGTTCATGTTCCTCATGGGTTTATGCTGAACGTTTATCTTCTTTTGCTTGTGGTTATTCTCCTCAGTCACCAAGGCTATGCCCTCTGAGAGAGAGGAGTGGAAGAGAGCACACAGATGCCTCTTCTGTCTTAATCAGCTTTTGATGTGAAGCATATCTTTTCCACAGGAATTGTCCTAATCTCACTGCCTTCTGATGGGATTGTTGCAAGTTCTGATTTACTTACGCCTTTCTCGCTCCTGCATACTGTATGTGGAGACTGCCTCACAGTTTGGAGACTGATGCTGGAGTTACCTCCGTCTAGTTCTTTAATCTTCCTTTTCCGCGGGCAGTGCCATGTCCTGTGCAGCTTACATCAAAGGAGCAAATGTTAAATTCATTATTGTATGAAAAGATTGTTAAATTTTCGAAGTCATTAACTTGTCTTTTTTCATAGCTTTTATTATTCTGAAAGTTTAGTGGAAGAATTAAATGTGGGAATTATTTATTGTATATTATTTATGCTAATTTCTTAAAAATCTATAAGCAGTTATGATCAAGTAACTGGTGTAAGGTAAGCATTTACTTTGTTTTGTGCAACTCTTCAGATGAATTCTTTACATGAGTTTCAGCTGCGCATAAAAACTGTGGCTGCTTTTTCTCCATTGGTTCCGGTGCAGTGATCCTTTACCATCAAGAGGCCTTCTAAGAATGTCAGATCAAGAAGATGAGGAATGGGTGTTATGATCTGCTTCAGCTTATTAACTGTAGTAAAATTCAACTCTCTTTTTCCTGATAAAGGAAGCTGAAGTTTATGTTCATAATTTGCTGAATTCCAGTTTGTACATCAAAAATTGTTTTATTTCAGGCGAGATTACAGAGAGGACACTTACTGCTCAAGCAAGGAAAATTTGATGAAGCAGAGGATGACTTTAAAAATGTGGTAAGTTGGAGGCCTAAGTTGAATTACATCACTGCTTTTAAGGCTGGGTTCCGAATCTGAGGAGTTCTCCATATTTCATGTGTGACGTGACATTGACAGTACTTTCTCTCCATGATCAGAAAGTGCTCAAACTTTCCATACAAACACAGTTGGATATTACCCACCTAAAGCTCACTTGGGTTGTTTTTTTTTTTTTTCCTTTTCATGGGTATTTTGTGCATTTTAGCCTTAAATTGCAAAAATAAACTCATCTAGAACAAAATTCCTCGGAGAAAATGTGGAAGTCTGTTCCCTCTCTGCACAAAATTTCTGTAAGCATGAGAATAAATAAGATTCATTCTTATTCTTACCCTTCAAGAGTTGCTAGTTTGAACAGCTTGCATATTCCTTATGCCAAAATAAATAGAATTTGCAAGTGTGATTGATGCTGCCTTGTTGACTTTCTTTGAAGAGTGTGATGGAGAATGCAGTTCTGCATTGCAGATTACAGATGGTTAATGGAAATCTTACTTGTGAGTATATATGACAAAACCAGAGCAGTTGAACTATATGCTGTGCAGGGCAGTTGGGAGGAATGGCTCTTGCAGGTATAAATGCACCAGGCAGTCTTTGTGTTTGTAGCAAAGCTGCAGTAGCAATGGCTCCACTAGCTGCTGCTGCTTCCTCAGTATGTTTCTTAGGAGTGTGTGGTCTGCAGTTGCGCATCTGATTGCAGTGTAGTCCTGCTCTTTGCAAATGCAGGAGAGTGTTGTTCAGCTCTGATTAACAGAGGACATAGTTGCTGCCATAGCAATTACATGATGCCAGTGTTGAATCTGCGTGTGTATGCATCTCTTTGCAGTTACTGTTTCTTGAAGTATTGCTTAATGCTACGTAATGGAAATGTTACAGTCAGTTGTCAAGGAACTTGCCATTTTCCAAACCAACTGCAAAAATTTAAGATTGCTGCCTTTAGTCTTTGGTATTTTTTCTTGTAAATGAGAGGGGAGGAAAGAAGGAGGAAGTCCTTTAGGGATTGAGGAGCTCTTTAAGTGATCTCAAGACTTTTACATTCAGACTATTTTTCGCTACCAAAAGTGGTAGGGGCAATACTAGCCACTAGGAAGCTTTGGCTCATGTTGTAATTCAGTGGTCAAGGAGCCCAAAAGAGTAAGTTGTACCTTGAAAATTCTTTCTACTACTATAGCAGGTACAATGCAAAGAAATACCAGTGGGATCTCAGAAGTTTTTAGGCTAAAATTTGGTTGTGGACTTGGATACCTAAAATTGTGTGGTTTACGTGTGAACAGAGTATGTAATTTGATTATGCTCTTTAGCTGGGTAAATGCAGGTCAGGATCTGAAGGGCCCACTAGCCTCTCGCTTTGTTGCCTGGATATCACCTAACTGGAATGCTTTCATTTAGGCTAAGCATGTAACACATCAGCAGATTGTGTCCAGATCTGGAGCTAAATTGAAGAAAAACTTGGGCCATCCTGCATTAGTTGTGTGCAGGCTCTAAATCTGCAGTTACTGTAAGTCAGTAGGCATGCAGCAGCCTGGTCATATGTTTGAGTCTGCAGAAGATGAATATTGTGGAAAGACAGGGTGGAAATGCTGTATTTAAAAAAAGAAAAACAAAACCCAGAACAAACCTTCACCCCATCCATTCTTTTTTGCTGAAAGTCTTGCTTTGAAGAAAAATAATCCACTTTCTTTACTGTGCAGGGTTGCAGAATGTTATTGAGAGTGGGTGGTCCTGAGAACATCATACATGTACAGAAATGAATTGTGGGATGTAAAAATGTGGGATTTTTTGCCTTCAATGTTTTATTTTCCTGAGGAAATAGTTGTGTAGATGAGATGGGCTTTCTTCTGGAAAAGCCTTCTTTGAAATAGATTATATGCCCTTGAATGATTGTAGATGTGTTCTCTCATGTGACTTCACATAGGAGACTGTTTGGGTCAGGTGTTGACTTCAGGGGGGCAGATCAGAATTTAAAGTATTTCCCACTTTTCAGTTGGAGAAATCAGGTCAGGATGTGGAAACTAGGGAGAGCGATTTTACTTGGACTACCAAAGACAGACATGTAGGAGTGAGATAGTTTGTAATTCCCTGTGTGATGCTTGCATTAAGAGTCAATGTCAGCAGTGTTCCTTTGTGTGCCTACCGGAACTGCAAGGTGACTGTAGTGACCTGTCTGTAAAATGTTTTCTCCAAGCATATTCCAAAGTCTGAATCCCAGTGGAGACTCTGAAAAGCATTTTCTTTTTTTCTTCCCATCCCTCCTCTTGAAGTCATGTTCTTGAAAGGGATCTCGGCATTTCAAGAGATGCAATCATTTTTGAGGCAGAGCAATAGCAAGAAAAAATGAGCCCATCATTATGGGATGGGGGGGATGACAAGTAAACTTTCCCAACTTGTAGCAGCAGTGGTTCTGTGTAGAGCTTCAAAGAATCATTGAAAAACTATTCTTTACATATAGTAGTAACACTATCCTTTAATGTATAAACATAAAAAGAAAAAAAAATATCCTTAAATTCTATTTGCATGGCTTTATAGTACATGGGAAAAGTTTCATGAGCACCCTGAACCTCTTTGAAGTTACCTGGTTGCTGAGCAGAACAGTTTCTCTGTTTGGGTGTTTCTGTCTCCTGTGGCGTATTGGTACTGGCTGTCTTGTGAGGCAGTGTCAGTGTGAGAGCAGGCAGTGGGAATGCCTGACTGGAAAGGATGGGAGCACTCCTTTCAGGGGCAGAGCTTCTCCAAGCCCCAGCCTTCATACATTTTTTTGAGGTGCCTTTATTTTTTTTTTTTGTCTACTTTGTACTTCCCTGTTGGCTGAAATTAATCATGAGGTTTGGGTAGAAGGTGTTATTCAGACTTATGCCTCAACATAAAGTGATAGAATGATAGAATGGTTTGGGTTGGAAAGGACCTTAAAGATCATCTAGTTCCAACCCCCCTGCCATGGGCAGGGACACCTTTCACCAGACCACGTTGCTTAAACCCCCATCCAACCTGACGTTGAATGCTGCCAGGGATGTTAAGCAATACTACATTTCTAGGAACCTCTCCTTTTAGTCAGCAGATGCATGAAGCTGATGAGATTCCTTACATGGACCAGGACTTCTTCCATCTAGTGATACAGAATCACAATTTGGTAATCTTTAGAAGCTGTTTAGCATTTTGCTTTGCAACTCAGTTACCTGTTTAGAAGCCTAGGACCTAGAGGGTAACAAAGTTTATAACAAATGTCAGCATAGGGGTCTAATTCTTGTATTCAGAGTCTTCAGGATGTAACAAGGATTAAGAAGTCCTTAGGACACTTTAGAAAGTTATTGCTCACAGCATATGAATAGTATTTATTTCTCTACTCCAACTTTGGTTGAGCGTTCATATGCTTTAATACCAAGTTCCTTCTGTTTTGGTTAGTAGTTTCTGAATGACAGAAGTCAACAGGACAGATCTGTGGGCACATCAGTGCTCATATCCGTAGCCTCAATCCACAAAAGCTCTGGAATATTTTTTATCTATAACCATGCAATTTTTAGTGAAAATAAAAGGAATATTGATATGCTTTGGTTGATGGAAGGCCTTCTGAAAAGATGACAAAAGCAATGCAAGTCCTGGCAGCCCTTTATGTATGCCTTATAATGTCTGTGACCCTGCTTGTGTGCTAGAGAAAATGCGAAGCATTTGAATTGCTGAATTCAGTATAAGGCATGAAAATAGAACAGAAATTCTGCCTGGTCTATTGGAAAGTGTGGAAAGGACCAAGTTGTCATATTTCTTTTAAGTTAATCTTCATGTTTTTGAGAGTAACTATAATGCTCACAGTTGCAGTTTGTTGCAATAAATACTCTAAATTTAGGTGCCCTAAATATGCAGCTCTGTCTCCTTTGGAAGCATAACCATTTAAAAGCTGGAAACTGAAGGTGATACTGCCAGCTCCACTAGATGTCAGCCCAGACCAAGTGACTGAGCACTGTATATCTGCAAATTGTCTTGTAGAGAAGTCCTCAGCTGTTGTGAAGTACACTGGATAATAGTTCTCTGTGGCTGGTTGCTATATGTAATAGTATTATTTTGGATGTAGGTGGAGGAGACCATCTTATGCCACTGTAAGTTAACCTCATTTGAGTAAGTTACTAGGGAATCTTGGGTTGGGTATTTGAAGCTCTAGTAACCAGATCGAAGTAACATTAGACTTCCAAATACATTCCTCTGTGGTACTGTGATCATCAGTAGCTTTCTAGGTAAAGACTACAAGGTATTTCCTTGCTTTTTTTCCATCTGCCTAACATCACAGTAGTGTTACCTAATATATTGTTCTGCCAATGCAGAGTTTTCCTTTGTGCACTGTTCTTGAGCATGTGGATGTCTTAATTTTAGATAACACAAACCATGGAGGTTCCTTCAGGTCCCCTGAATGTTTTTCACAAGCCAAATCAATTTTCATTGCTTGTGTATTTACACGTTTAAGAAGGAAGAAAATAAACCAGCCTTAGAATGTGTAGATGTATGCCTACATTAGTGGCACTGGACCACTCTAAGCAAGGTATAGAAACAGTGCATCTGTAACATTTGTTTTTAACAATAATTTGATTTTAACAGCAGTATTTAAGAGTTTTTTGAGTTGATATTGTCTGTTTATAATATATACTAAGATACTCAAATGCTACAGGTGAATTGTTTGTATATCTTTAATCTGTATTCTGAGTATGGATTTAGAGTTGTTTGTTGGTGTTTTTTCTTCTCAAGGTGGTTGTAACTGTTCTTCCTTAGAATTCCTGTACTAAGTACCCAACTTCTTCCTGTATTGTTAATGAGCCATTACAAAGAAAGATGTACTACTATGTAGATGGAAAGCAGGACAGATTGTTAAGCTGCTGAATGAGCTTAGGCATGTCTTTTAACCCTGTGCTGTGCTTCTGAGAAAAGATCCTGAAACAAAGAGTTCATACTAAACTTGATAGCAGGAGGTACTTGCTCTGCTTATAGGATCACAGAGTGGTTTGGGTTGAAAGGGACCTTAAAGATCATCCAGTTCCAATCCCTCTGCCATGGGCAGGGTCGCCTTCCACTAGATTGGGTTGCTCAAAGCCACATCCAGCCTGGCCTTGAACACTGCCAGAGATGGGGCATCCATAGCTTCTCTGGACAACCTGAGCAGCATCCAGCACACAAAAGGCAAATGGTCCTATGTCGTTTAACATTGGTCTCACTTTAGTGTTTTGTCACTGCTGATAAAGTTTGGATGCCCTGCTACTAACAAATTTTTCTGAAGTAGTGGTGCATTGTATTTTTTTATATAGCTTTGTGTGTGGTTGGTGTAACTTCTGTGTATAGTTAGGAAGGTCATATTGATAGAATTGTGAAATGCAGTGAAATATGGTAGGTTGGGGAGGGGGTTGTGATGTTGCCTATTGAAAGCCAGCGTGGATTGTTTACCTTGTTAAAATGCTTTTCCCATCAGAAAACTTTTGAATACTTGATGTTTGACTGCAAATGCAACACAGCCATTCCAGGGCTGCCTACTTAGAGTAGAAACGATCTAAACACTTTCTATATGCCAAGAAGATGCTGGGTTTCATGAAGTGAACTACTAATGCCTTTTTTTCCACTGTCCTGGGTGCAGTAAGGTAATATTGTAAAGTTTGGTACCTTGAGATAAAGTTCTAGAGGAAGCTAGCTTCCTCACTGAAAGTAACAGGGAAATGGATAGATATGTGTGAACGCTTTAAAGCTCATCTTAGTTGAGAGACGAGGATGATTTTGTTCCCTTTAATCTTGTTTACTGGGGAGAGGGGAAAATAGGGGGAAGAAGGGGAGTGGGGTTTCGCTTAACCTAGGGTGGGTTTCTTCCCTGTGTTGAGACTAGGCCATAAAACAAAGCAGCACCCATGCTAGTAAATCTGTGATAGCGAATTATTTATAGTAACAAAGCCATTCCTGTGTGCTGGTCTTTTTATTTTCTGTAAAGGAATTTGGTGCAGGTTTGGGGTTGGGGGGTGTCAGTAGCAAATGAAAGCTGCTGTTAACAGATGGCTAGCTCTACTGCAAGTTAAACTGCAGCTAATTTACAGTTCTAATCCAAATGTAGTAAACATCAGACAGCAAAGGATGTACTGAGAATACATTCACCAGTAGCAGTGTGCTTGTCCAGCAGAACTGAGCAGAGCATAGCTTCCGACTTTGTGCCTTGAGGCCACTAATGAAGCATGTAGAGAAGTGTTAGGTTTGCCTTAGACCTGTATTAAATTCAGCTGAAGGGTGTTTTATAATACTTTGCTCCTTTCTTGCTCCTTTAATACTGTGTTCCTTTCTAGCACACTTAGTGTGAGCATTTGTTCTGAGTTGTCACCCCCAAGCTTACTGCTCCACAGGAAAAGCAGAAATAATGAATCACGTTTCAGTTATTTGAAAAGATGACAGTTGTCTGATCACAGGGCAAAAACACAGGGGGAGGAGGGGGAGAGAGGAAAGTAAACCAAAAGGAGAGTATTAAGTAACTACATCACATTTTCAGCTTTTTCCTAGGAGCTGAATGAAAAGCTTTATTTAACATTACTGATTAAGCCATCATAGCAATACACTAATTACTTAATAAGAGCTTCTGAGCGTATATTTTCATCATACTGTAGTACACAAACCCTTGATGGCTTTAGTTTGAATGATAGCTTGAAAAATTTCTTTCTTTACCTGGATGGTTTGTACTACCTAAAATTATTTAGGATGTTTCACTCAAATGGTCTTTATTACTGTTGGGCTTGTCTGTATGGTTGCAGCGTTGCTTTTCATATTCCACTGACATTTTGCTTCAAATAAATAACAAGAAACATACGATGTGTCTGAGTGCAGTGTTACTGTGAGATAAGCTTAGACGGAAGCATAAAGCTTGTTCATAGCAAAAGCTCTTTATTTTTAAGAGAGGAAAATGCTGAGAAATAGAAATTAAGCACATCAGCTGGAACTAAAGAGTTCAGAACTTCAGAGAGCTTTGTAGTCTTGAACTTTAAAATTACAGGGGCAGAAATTTGCCTCTGCTACAAGCTCCAGATCTGGGGGAGAAGCAGGATGCACAGCATCAGGGGCTTATAGGCAGAGTTTCTGCTGTAACCAGAAGAAAAGCTTTGTGAGACTTATATTGGGAATTAGCCTACAAAGGAGAAAACTCTTTGATCACATTCCTTTCCTTGTGCTGCAAGATGGTGTAGGGGATAAAGGAGAATTTTCAGGTCTAAGTACAACTTGATTTTTGCCAGAGTAAAATAAAACAACTGCATAAGGTTCAAAAAGACCTAAAATGAATCGAAGGTAAAGGTGGGACTTGTGCATGCCTTTGATGTGGTGTTTAGACTTTTTCCTTTCATATCCTTCAATGTTAGAACCAAGGGGAATTTTGTTAAGGTGTTCTGAAGGCTGATTTTGAATTACATTACGTGTGGATTACATTGAGAATTGCATTACACTGAAGCACAAAATCTGAGTGTTTGAAGAACTTACTGATGAGAAAAAGGGAAGAGGCCGCTTCGAGATAAAGGAGGAAAGAAAAAGTACAGGATGACTTTGAGAACTCAGTAACTTTAGTTAACATTTTGTGTTTAAAAGAAAAGAAAAGGAAGCAAGGTAGTGCAAAATTTTTTTTTATTTATTTTTTTATTTTTTTATTTTTTTTTTTTTTAGCAAACAAAATAAAAATTCAAGTCCTGGTGGTCTGTCCCTTTTAAAACTTTGGAAGTCATTCTGATTGGCAGCAAGTGTGGAGCCAGTGCCTTATCCAGGCTAATCTTACAAATGAATTCCTGGCTTCACAAGGTAATGACAGATTCTTCCTGGCCCATATCTGTCTTTACAGAATCACAGAATCATTAGGGTTGGAAGGGACCCCTGGAGATCATATAGACGAGGCCCCTTGCCAAGACAGGGCCACCTAGAGCAGGTCACACAGGAGCATGTCCAGGCAGGTTTTGAATGCCTCCAGAGAGTGAGACTCCACAACACTCCTGGGCAGCCTGTTCCAGTGATCTGCCACCCTCAGTATAAAGAAGTTCTTCCTCGTGTTGAGGTGAAACTTCTCACATACTAGTTTGTGGCCACTGTTCCTTGTCTTGTCATCGGGCACCACTGAAAAGTCTGACGCTATCTTCCTGGCATCCACCCTTGAGATACTTATATGCATTAATAAGATCCCATCTCAGTCTTCTCTAGACTAACCAGGCCCAGTTTGTGCAGTCTCTCCTTGTAAGAGAGATGCTCCAGACCCCGATCATCCCTGTGGCCCTGAGTCTTCCTGAGTGGTAGCAGAGGTGCCTATGAGGTTTTGGAATTTTTAAAATTTTCTCTGGAAATACAAAGCTCCCTAAACAAATGAAGGCAAATGCAGTATAACACCACCTACTTGCTCAGAGAGGGGGGCTTGAGAAATGGGAGTATCTGTAGAAGAAAACTTCAGGCTTGTTTACAACTACATATGAAGCAAAAGGCGTAGATTCCCAGCTGATCCTAGTGTTGAGCCTTTCCCCCATGTGTGGCATCTTAACTTACTGCTGTAGCCACTTTTTATGGGGGGAAATGAAAGCAGCAGCTTTACAGTAATGCTGTCTGCGACATGTAACACTTATTTCTGTCATGAATTTATGAATACATATTGTGCTTAATGTCAGATATGCGATTATACTATGTGGATATTTCTGCTGATGCTGAGGAATGAAGTGTATGATAACTGTAGAGAGATGAATTAACTAGAGTACAATTGAGAGATCCATGAGACTTACTGTGGTGATGGGGGGACTAACTTATGTATGATGTGTCCAATGGTAAGCAATCAGGCACCATGGCAGGAGGAATTGAATTTGTCTCGCTTCCTACAACTTGTATTGAAGCTAAAGATGCCTTTTTTCTGAAGTTTGGAGTTGGAAACATTTCCAGTGGAATTTTAAAACTGATTTGGCTTTATTGGCAGCTTTAGTCAGTTCTCCATGATATGATTATTTATGGGACAAAAAGAGATCCTTGAACAAGCATTTCAGTCTCTCTCCTTCTTAATGCTTGCAGCTCAAATCCAGTCCTAGCAATAATGAGGAAAAAGAAGCCCAGACTCAGCTGACAAAATCTGATGAGCTACAGCGCCTGCATTCACAAGCATTATCTGCCTACCAGCAAGAGGATTACGAAGCTGCTATTTCTCTTCTTGATGAAATCTTGGCAGTAAGTGTGAAGTATAATGGTGCTGTGAAGGGGAAGTATGAGCTTCTGTCTGACATCTGTGTATTTTTGTTTAATAACTTTTTCACTGATGTGAAAACACTTGGTGTAACTGGCCCAGTTTTGCTGAGCACTGTGAGTCCATAATGAAGTTGGAGAGTAGAGAATGCTGAGCACTATCTGCAAAAAGTCAAAATAATAGTTTTTAGTTTGGGTTAAAGAGAGAACTTCAGCCAGTCTTATGTTGCAGGTAACTTCCTTGATCATGCTTTCCTATTATTTCACAGTTTGGTGTTCTTGGGGGAGCTGGGGAGTAAATTGTTCTCAAACCAATGAAGTTTTGCCAAATATAGAAGGTGTAGGTTTGTCATCTAGACTTTTCACTGCCTGTATGCAGGCAGATTTTGTCTTGAGTAAATGAAGTAACAAAAGATTAAAAAAAAAATCACAAAGTTAGAAATGTAAACAGCTCTCTGGTTTGCAGTTTGTTCCATAGATACCTGTGTGTATCGAATCTTAATCAGTATAGGTGGGCTGATCATACAAGTGTAAATAACTCATTGTGGGCATTTTGTGTGTCATATAGAAATATGTATTAAAAGACTGTTAACTGCTTCGATTCTTCACATGCAAACTAACACAGATTTGGAATTTACAACGTTCTAGCTTTTGCTGAAGAAACTGCCAAAGGGTGGGAGTTTGTTTATGGGGAGGGAATGTGGAAAAGCATAAAAGCCTTGTTCTCTAAAAGGATGGCTTGCAAACAAATGATAAGACCCAAAATAAATTCTCAGTAGAACAAATTATGATTAGCAGTTCCTTTTAAGTAATTATTCTTGCCATATTGTGACATTATTACTTCTGTATGTATATCTTTAAAATATGGATACTAAGGTCAAATCTTGTGTGGCTGAATCTTACCCTCAGGTTTCTTTCTAGAGGACATCTGACAGCTTGGTCCTTGCTGTTCATTACCCTGAGTCTTTTGGGAAGATATAATAATTTATGATATCCTTCACTGGAGGCTCAACAGACTGTCCCAGTTTAAGCAGTGCCAACAGATTTAATTCATCTCCCTGCATGAGCTCATTGAATCACTTACAAATTTTTCAGGCCTTTGTTTTCTATGTGGGCAGGTGCATCACAGCATCCACCAGGAAGCAGAGATGCTAATTTCATGTGCTCTGCATGCAGCTTGAACCTTATGCTATTGCAGGTGGCAAAGTGAAATTAAATGGGGTTTTTCTTTTGCTGGGGAGGAAAAGAAGTGAAGTGTTATAGACCAAAACCAAGCTTTAATTTTGATTTCTCAAGGTTTGTGTTTGGGATGCAGACCTACGGGAACTTCGAGCTGAGTGTTATATAAAGGAAGGAGAACCAAGCAAAGCCATTAGTGACTTGAAAGCTGCTGCCAAATTAAAGAACGATAACACTGAAGCCTTCTATAAAATCAGCAGAATATATTATCAGTTGGGGGACCATGAATTGTCACTCAGGTAATTTTCCTGTTTGCTGTAACCATTATAATTGAGACAAAATGTGATGATATAGGTCATGATAAACCATGAAACATCTATGTTGTCTGGTTTTTGGATGGAGTAGCACCTCTGACTTAGCTTCTGGAAAAGAGCTTCTTTTATCAGATCTAAGAATTGGCAGTGAAGACACCATGTTTATTCTTGGCAGACCAGCCATCAATGTTTCCTAGCATCTTGCTTACTGAAGTGGAAGCCATAGTGCAAGTCTGTCAGAGTTGCTTACTTCACTGCTTTTATTGCTTTCCTCTGTCTCTGAACTTGCTTTGGTGGAGCTTTTATTTTTTTTTTTTTTTTTTTTTTAACCTTCAGACTTCATCCAAGTTAAGTTTACAGTGCAAACAAAAAATGTATGCATTAGGTCTTAGGGCTAGGCTAGGTTTTTATTTTGAAGAATGGAAACAAAAGATTACAAGCTTATAAATAAAGAGAAAGTCCAGAAGCATCCGAGTGTAAGAAGCTGGGGATCCAGAGCTGTCAATCTTTCATTCTTACAGGCAGTGTCCAGTGTTGGAGTATTTTTTGACAGCACCCTACCCTTTTATTCATTTTCACTTAAGTTTAAGGTGTTATTCCCATACATTCCTAGTCAATCCTGCAGATTACTGCCCTTGCCCAATCTAGACTCTTCATACTCTATGCCTAGCTGGACAAAAGATCTTTTTTGCACATGAGTGGTTTCTGTGCAGTTCATCACCTCAGATGCTCTACCTTCATCTCCAAACTCCTTCCAATATGGTTTCTACCACAGAATCTCTTTAGTAAGATTTCTTCTCCCACACACCCCCTGAAATCCACACATGAGCACACTCTGTTAATAACTTATCAAAAAGTTTTTACGAGTACAGTTGAGAGAGCTGCTTGTCCTGGTTTCAGCAGTAGCAGTCGTTTTTCTCCTTCTTAGTAGCTGGGTCAGTGCTGTGTTTTTGACTTTCAGCCTGGGAACAGTGCTGATAACACCGATGTTTTTAGTTGTGGCTTAGTAATGTTTAGCCTGAGCAAGGACTTTCTGAGTCTCATGCTCTGCCAGGGAGGAGGGGAAGCCGGGAGGAAGCAGAGACAGAACAC
>JANHGB010035713.1:0-26206 GCA_026283785.1 Coracopsis vasa
GTCCCTGCCCATGGCAGGGGGTTGGAACTGGATGATCTTAAGGTCCTTTCCAACCCTAACTATTCTATGGTTCTATGTTCAGACATTTTAAAGATCATTTGTGAGAGCTTCTTAAAGTCCAAAACCAAATGTAATGTTACTTTAAAATCTCATATTTAAAATGGCTTATAAGATAGTGAAGCAATCTAGTACAGGGCTTTGATATAAATAAGAAGTCAGTCTTCCTGTGCCAACTTCCCTGAACAAAATGATGACATGTATTCATCTGAGCTTGTTTTGTGAGATGGTGTCACAGAAATGTCAGTGTTTCTTCATCCCCTTCCAGTTCTGTTGCTGCTTTATTTAGTAACAGGGATTAGTAGCTCCTTTCTGACAGACAGAAAGTCTGCCAGACTTGTTTCATTTCATATATACCGAGCACAAGTCTACATCCAACTGTTATTTTTGAGACTAGGATATACTTACTGCCATGGTTTTAGTCACCACAAACTTCATGCTGTCATTGGCAATTTGTTTGTGTTAATATTTAAAAGAAATGGTAAAATCTGGTTTGTCTGAAGGCAGAAAGTCATTGTCTGTCTTCTAGTGACTAAAACATCTGGCTACTGACCTTGGTTATATATATATAACCGGTATGCTTGGTTAAGAAGTACGATTTCCACCACCACACAAGAAGCTGTGCTTTTAGGTTTTGAGGGGTTTTTTTTTGTGGTCAGAGATGATTACAGATATGTTTCCAGCTGGGAATGCCATTCCCAAATCTTTCTAAACATACTTTTTGCCAACAGGCTGCAGATGTATTATTGAAAACATGTGATGAAGATGCAGATGTTGATGGAGAAAATAATAGTGAAGGGTATGTATGCTTTTTTAGTCACTGACGCGGCAGAATGTGTAACATCAGGTTTGGAACCTTGGTACCAAGCTGTGATTTGTGACAACGCAGTGTAAGATGGGGGAGTTGAAACTAAAAGCACTACTTTTCATGTGTGAAAACAGGGGAGATAAGATGGAGCTACCTTTTTATGGTGATGATATAGAAGGCATGGAACTTTATGCACTTAAAAGAGATAATCAATACAAGCCTATATGATATGTATCATGGCTTTTTTGAGGACAAGCCTATGAGGGCAAGAGAAACAAAAGAACAAGTTCTTTTCTTTAGAATATTTTGGCACATTTTATTGCTATTAATGAGTAAAGAATTCATGTTGGTAATAGTGATTAGCCAGAGAGCTTTAAATTCACTTGCAATTTGAGTTCAGCACTGATTGAAATCTCAGTATGAGTTGAATTGAGTTTGAAAATATTTCCTCCCAGTTTGAGAATAAAGGTCTAAGCTGGTTTTATTTTATTAACTGGTCTTGGGTATGTAAGAATAAAATGTAAGGGGAGTGTATAGTATTTACTGTCCATTAAGAACTTGTATTTAAAATTATAACTAGATCTGTTTCTTCTCTTTAGGCAAAATAGTATATTGCTTGGTGGCAATGATAGGATATCTTCAGAGATGTTTCTGGTAAGATTATGATTTCATTTATATCCAGGTACACAGCATCTTATAAATTTACGTGAAATACAGTTATGAAGAAAACCAGTAAATTCAACTTTTAACATCTTATGTTTGTTGGGCTTCTGCAAGCTTTGCAAGACCTCTGTTAGAGATCTCAGCATCTTGCATCGCAGGATGTTTTAGCAAGCTTATACTTACGCATCTTGTGAGGAATGTTCTGTAATGCAAATAATTGGCTACTGTTGAGGGTGGGAAGATTGTTTATAATTCCTTGAGTCAGGAAAGAAGAAATCTTTCACCAGTCAATACCCAGCAATGCTGGATCTGGCACTGTTTGGGTACCTCATTTCCAGTTGCTAAATAATAACAGCATTCTTCTGTTGTTTCAACACAGGATTCAAGTAACAAGACTTGTGATCTTAATGCAAATACTGATTCAGAGATGTTGGGGGATGGCAACATTAATGTTTCTGAGGAAGCTCTGAGTGTCCAAGTACCACGTCTGGATCTGAAGAATGTGTCTGATGGTGACAAATGGGAAGGTAATTCTCACTTTTAGCTCACAACATAATTAGTATGATAAATAGAATGTTTTATGGAGTAGAAAGCAGCAGACCACACTTGTTTCCTTCGGTTCAATCTGGACATTATGTTCTGTACACATGGTAAGATGATCCAAGCCATGGCATAGATCCCATCTTGTTTCAGAATTATCTGCAACTTAATTAAGAACCTTAAAAAACATGTAAAGAAAAAATAGTCAAAGGAGCAAATAAAGAAAGCAAAACAGCCCAAGTTTCATAACAGAGGTTTTGCTTTGTCTGTTCTTTTTTCTTTCTTATTCATTTTTATGTTTTTAAGGTGACTTGTGGTTCCTAGAACCCCGAGTCTCTCATCTCAATGCTTGAAAACACCTTCTCTAGTTATGTCACACAGTTCATATTCACACTGATTTGTCTGGTTTTCTGGGTTTTGTAAATGTAAGCTATTGAAGCTCATAATACAAGCTGAATGTGACTTAAAATCACTAAGCTGCTAAACACAGCAATTCACGTTTCATTTATTCTGCAAGATCTGTTGGTTGTTTTGTTTTAAACATCAGGAATGTCAAGTGTTGGTTTCCATGTCTTTGGACAACTTGAAACAGGTTTAATTTTTCTAATGCTGTAAACTAATTTTTCTTAAGCTATGAAGCTAAAGTTGCAGATGGATATTATTCCTGTGCCCCTTCTCCCTCCATTGTTGGGATCTTAGGAAAGCAAAATGTTTGGAACACAGTTTTCTCTCAGGCAGGATTCCTTCTGTTTGTTACCTTATTCTTCATGGCCTTCCAAGTTTAACAAGCCCCGAAGCTTGTGACTTTACTGAACTTTGTTGCTCAAACGTCTGTTGTTTTACTTGTGTGAAAACATAACCCCTTCCTAATCAGAGCAAAACACTCTTGTCAGTATCTTCTTTTCAAGGTACTCATCTTTTTATGTGTTCCTTAAATCCTGTTTCCTCTGCCTGGTGTTGATATTCTGAATCATCACACCTTAAAAAAAGCCAGTGATAGAGTTTGCTGAAATACTGTGAACTGTCACTGATCAATGGCCACAGTCCACTTGTTTCTAGTCTTAAAAACTTGGAAATGCAACTTGGCAGCTACAGTACAGATTTGCTATGCAGGGATGAGGTTTTTACTTCCAACAGGCTGTTCCAGTGACAGCTCTTCTTCAAGATGCCTGTAAGTGTCATGGTCAGACATCAGTAAGACAGTAGTAACAAAAGAATGGCTGCACTTGACTTCTGGTTGCTCTGTTATGTATATTAAAATCAGTGAGGTGCACCTGAAATGCGTGTAGTTTAACAGTGCAGCGTACAATTGTAGCATGTCAGCACATAAAGCTTTGTCCTGAAGCTCAGATGGTGATAACTTACTGTTCATTTGTCACCAGTGTTGACTGTTTTCCAAATGTGTTGCCTCCTTGAGTCCATATTTCCCTTTTACAAATGATGCAGCTTGCAAATTGTGATTGGTTTACTTGCTGGTTGGCCTTCTTGAGCCCTAGCAAGCTATACATTTTATGTCATGTCACACAGAAACTGATTTGCAGGCATCTGGAGACACTGAGTCCAGGTTTTTATTCTCATTGCCCAAGTTAATAACTTTGTCTAAAGTCTAAAAGCAAAAAAATAACCTGCTTATGTTCTCAGTGTTTTATTTACATGAATTGCTTACTTGCACATGACATTTTGTTGCACCCTCTGTTTGTGTTAATCTGATTTAATACGTATTGTCAGAAGGTTTGTGGCTTCCATTTTCATTATTCCCTTAAATCTGCTCATAAAAGTTGCTTTGGTTTTACTTACCCAAATAGCTTCATGAGTCTTACTTTGAAAAGAAAAGTAGTATTTCTGTATACAAACTTATATTATAAGCTTCTTGGTAGTAAAATCATGCTATCTTGCAAGAGGTGTTATTTCATTGCAAAGTATTTTAACTTTGGCTGTTGTTCAGTCCTGTTTAAAATGGTTGTCAGGATCTCAGCCTTCCAAGGCACTGCAAATCCTTGTGGCATTCCATTGAAGTAGATTGGCTTTGTAAAGAAATCTATGCTAGTCCAAATCTTGTTTGGGTTATCAAAGCCTATAATGTAAAACCAGCAGAGTTCTTGGAAATGGTTATCAAAGGCTTGCTGGCTTAATGCAGAACTGCAGATCAGTTAATCTATATTTTGAGTGTTTTCTCTGCATTTGTTCTGCTTTTTGGAAATTACCATCTCTATTTAAGAGCCATGAGCAAAAGCATATTGAGAACTTGTCATCTGTTAATGTGAGGATGCCTGAGCCTCTTAGTAAACTACAATAAGTCTTTACTATTCCTGTGTCAGTTCTCTGTAAACCTTTTCAGTAAGAAGTTCAGATTCACTCAGGACTGAGCATCCTCACCTGCCACTGAAAGTGCTTGGAAGCTGAGAGTGCTCAGGGCCTGGCACAAAGGATGGGATGGTTTTCCCTGGTACTGTATCTTCCTGCTTTACATGTGATGTATAGTTTGTTCTGACTGTGCTGTGTGTTCACTTTAGTATTTTTGCCATTCTTTTTCATTTTATTAGCGCCATGCCCTATCACTTTCCCCCTCATTGATTTCAAAACAATGCATCTGCAGAGAGAAGGGGAGGGTAAGTATGGTTCGCCATACATTCAGTTATCTGCCTTTTGATAGTTTATGGTTTGCTTTCTAACTAACCCTTCACCTGCTGTCCCGTATATCTTGGGAATATTCTGATCTGCAGTTGTTTTGCTTGCTTCTAAGCAGTCCCCTTCTTCTATCTTGTTCTGTGTAAACAGGCAAGATCAGAGCTTCAAAACAAAACAAACCCCAATCATACTTAGTAAACGTACAGTGGAAAGCAGGTACAAGGGTTATCTGTTTTTAAAGGTTACTTTGTGGGGTTTATTGTTGTTCTGCACACTTTGAACCCAGTTTTCAAATTTCAGATTTGAACTGGGAAATACAGGCAACTCTTTGAAAGGAAAAGGGGGGTGGGATTGTGAATTCAAGTGCTTGGAAGGCCACGTCAGCTTCCTGTTAGACAGCAAGAAAACCATATCTAAGAGTTGGAAGGGATATTAGCAGCTTTATATGGGAATTTAAAAGATCTGATTGTTTTGGAATCCCCTGCCTAGAAGAAATCACCTTCCACAAATTAATAAATCTCTTTTTCTCAGTGGTGTCAAGATGCATTTAAACTTAAAAACCCAACAACACTCCTTTCAGACGACTTAAGCAAATGGGTACTGTACCTTAAGAGCTATTGTCAGGCTTAACTTCTTCAAAACCAAGAGGACAATCTTTCAAAGTACATGTATAAGGTATAAAAATTAATTTCCACAGCAAAATATCACAATGGACAATAAATACATCCTTCTAACTTCGGATTTCTGATACGTAATTAAGGCTCTCACAGTGTTGGAACTGTTCAGAAATGCATACTCCCAAGATACACTTGGAAAAAGGGATCCTAGTGTGCATACTCCATTCTGGTACCTTTTTCTTTCAGTTGCTACATGACAGAATTTGTAGCTTTCTGATGTATTTCAGTGTTTATATCCACTTTGTGTATGACACCACATCCTTTATAGCATACAAGACTAAGCAGTGGGTACGCAGTTTTGTTTCCTTTTGACTCTTGTTTATAATTCTTTTAACAGCAAAGTACCATTTTGTGTCCTTTTCTTATCTTCTAGATCCTTTTCCTGCTTTCAAGTCTTGGCAGGAGGACAGTGAATCTGGAGAAGCTCAGCTTTCTCCACAGGCTGGAAGGATGACTAATCATCCCTTGGAAGAGGACTGTCATCCAATACTGTCACATCGGAGCCTGGATTTTGGGCAAAGCCAGCGTTTCTTACATGATCCAGAAACCTTAGATTCATCATCCAAAGCACTTTCCTTTGTTAGGTTTGTATTTTAATGCCATTTGGTGGGTGTTGGGGCAGGAGGTGTTACTACAAGCATGAAAATACAGCTGGTTAAGATCATCGTGGGTTTTCATGATATGAATTAATTGAAGACCAAGATGAAATGCAGCATCATATGGCCTTTTGGCTGTTCTGCCTGCCCAGGAACTGCCACAGTGAGTCAGACCAGAGGTTCATCTGGGATGGTATCATGTCTCTCAAAGTGGCCACTGGCAGATGCTGAGGGAAAGAGTATAAAAATAGGCCGAGCTTGCACAGAATTCCTTGGCATTGGGTCTGGGCTGTAATGTCACTTCCTGCACTGAAGATAGTATTTATATCCTTTGTTTACCAGTCTTTACTGAACTGCTGCTCTATGGTTTTATGTAAGTTTTGGTGCTTTTTTCCCCCAGTAGCATGAATAGCTATTTTCATGTTACATCTTTTTGGATTTGTTTTGCCTAGCATGTTGTCCACCCCCAGTAAAGACACAAACCATTGCAACTGAAATGTGCAGTAATGGTCAGTGCAAAGGTAGGGTTCTTAGTGCAGGTCCTCTCCTGCAGATGTGGAGGATCAAGCCTGTTCTACCCAGTGTGTTAGAGTTCTAACTAAACAAGCTGCAAGTTGTTTGGCACTGTTGGGAGTGTGACCCTCCACAACTGTATATAACCCGTGACCTGTACTGTGTACTACTGTTACTGTGAAAGGGAATTTAAGAGGCATTTCTGTGCTTGTTAGGGAAGAAACAATCTCATGAAAATGAGAAAATCTGGAACAGGAAAGACCAAGTTTTGAGTTTCCAATTCTGTCTGACATAAATTTATTGATGCAAAAAGGTACTTACCCAGGCTTTCTCCAGCTGGCTGCAGAAGATAGTTGATGAGTACTGTTAAAACGATGGACAAGACTGACCTGCTGATTGTACTAATTGAGGTGCTGATTGCGCTCCTCATTCTAAAAGTAATCAGGATCTGCACTAGCAGATGTTTAGATTAGTATTTCTAATACCTTGAACTACATAGATCTCACTAGCTGGGTTGAGGGATCTTTCAGGCCCCTTGTGTAATAAGCGCATCAGAAAGTTCACATGGTCAGTGTTGAAATAAAAAGGCTTTTCACAAGCAGCATCAAGGAGCTGAACAAGTGCAAAAGATGATTTAAAACCAGAATCACATACTCTAGGAATATATTAGTAAAGCAAACAAATGCTGTAGATGTGTTTTAGATTAATATCTAATTACTTGCCTAAGACAGCAGAGCTGTCAAATTACCAAGGACTGTGCTTTTAGCCTCAGCTTTAACTGTGCCAAATACTTCAAGAAGGTATCTAGTAACTTAGGTAAGTAGCCTAGCCACCAGAAAGATCTGAACTGGTTTAATGACAATGTAATTAGTGGTACATTAAAAATGCTGTTTTTCTATTAGGGGTATTACATAAATTAGAGAGGAAAACAGTAACACATCATATTTTGAAGGCAGCAGATCAAAGCATTTTGATTCAGTAGGTAAATAGCTCTTACTGAAAACATGCCAAGAATGAATTATGAACTGGAGAAAAAAAATGAAATTAGTCCTCTCTTACTAAAATACACAAGTAATGTGCACTTGTTTAATTATTTAAATGACATTTAAAAACTGTTTTTAATACAGAACACGAAGAGCATCCTTTAGTTCAAAAGATGACAAAAGGGAAGACAAGACACCTTATCAGCTTGTCAAGAAATTGCAGAAAAAAATAAAGCAATTTGAGGAACAGTTTGAAAAAGAGAAAAACAGTAAGGTAAGTTACTTCTGCCTTCACTCAGGATAGAGGGCTGCATGGTGCAGCCAACTTATTTCTTGTGGTTCATCACTGAATAACTGTAGGCTCACAAATGAGAACGATTCTGTTCCACATCGCTGTCTGTGAAAGTGAACTGAGCAACAGCAATGCTAGAAAATGTGCCATAATGCCTGAGCCCAAAGAAGGGCAGACAGTGACATTGTGCAGTGAGACTGAGAGGATATCAGATAAGTGGAGAGACAGAAGCATCTTACCACTCTCTGGTTCAGCTTCTGATCTGTTGTCTCAAGTTTATTTTCACAAGTGCTGGCTGTTATGTTGGCACTGAGATCTGACCTGATGCTAAGAGTCACATCCCTGTTACTAGTCCCATTCCCTGTCATAAATAGTACCAAATCTTGAAAGAAGTATTTGTAAGCAAGACTTAATGTGTTTGTTTTAATAAAACCTTGTTTGTTTGTGTTACTTTTCAGCCCTCCTATAGTGATATTGCAGCCAACCCAAAAGTTTTAAAGTGGATGACTGAACTTACCAAATTGAGAAAGCAAATAAAAGGTAAGAGATGCTACAGCTTCTGGTTTTCTACAAACACAAATTATCTACATGACTAAAATAGCAAAGTCATTCAGTAAAATTCCACAGACAGTAAAAATACTTCATTTCTGTGTTCTGAAATACTCAAAACTCAAATTGTTCTTGTGGCTTTTAATTTTGTTGGGTTTAGTTCATTAGCAATTTTGCCTATGCAAACTGTTATATTCCTTTATTTGCAGTTAAACAGTTATTTCTTTTAAACCTTTGGATTGAGCAATTGTTGTCATTTCAGATGCAAAGCAGAGGAGCTCAGATGGAGAATTCATACCTCAAACACGTCCACGAAGTAACACTCTTCCAAAAAGCTTTGGCTCCTCTCTTGACCAAGAGGATGAAGGAAACGGAGATGAGATGCAGGCTGTGCAGAAAGAGAAGAAGCCCACCAAGGAAGCCACACTTGAACTCATTTTGAAAAGGTTAAAGGAAAAACGAGTTGAGAGATGTTTGCCAGAAGATATAAAAGTAAGCATAAAACTATGGATAGGCTGTTTGTAAGAGAACAGAGCGAAACAGAACACTGTCAGACACTTCAGGTATCACTTTATCAACAAAATGATGCCTGTGTCTAGCAGCCCTTTACAAGGCCCTTGCATTTCAGACTCTGGGGGGAAATAATGATGAACCACATTTTCCCTCCTCACTCTTTCTTAAAATATTCTTCAGTATGTGCTGACAATATTGAACAGCTTTAAATGGATGAAGGTGGGATGAATGGTATCGACTAAGTGAAGCATGTCTGAGGCATCCATATAGCTGATAAGGTACAAAAACTGTTAAAGTGACTTGAGTTGGATTAAATGTGAATTATTCTCCTGACAGAAAATGACAAAGGACCATTTGGTAGAAGAGAAAACATCTCTCCAGAAGAGCCTCCTGTATTACGAAAGTCAACATGGGCGGCCGGTAATTTTTGGTTTACTTCATCAAGCTCTATTAATAGAGCAGTAACTCTTGTGCAGTAGTAGTACCAGAAGCTAGTGTGGGTGGTTTGGGGGCTTTTTAAGTCTTCGAAACAGAGCTATCTGTTGGTTTCCATATTGCTGTCAGAGGAATTTATTGTGTTGACTTCAAACCAAAAAGAAGTATGTTTTAATAGGCCCTTTGTCCTCAGATCAGGAGGTTCTTAGGGTCTGACAAGTGACTGGTGTCGTTGGTGTCTTATATGTCTGAGGCAAAGAGAAATTGTACAAATAAATGGCTCTGTTGAATTTCCTGGGAAAAGGCTTGAAATGTTATTCTGGATTTCACAAAACCAGAAATTAAAAGACACTTCCCTTCCCCTCAAGCCTGTGGCATGTATCCTCTATAATTGGAGGTGGGGAGGTTGAAGTGACTAGCAATTAGTGCCTGAAGTTCGGGGCTTTTGTTTTGGACAGTGTTCAGTATTACTAGTCCAATCACAAGATCTTTCCAGTTTCTATTCCATCAGCCTTCTGGGCTTGGCACACTAGCTTTATAATCAGCACTGCTGTATGAATGTGACCAAGCCTTTCAATCTTAAAACCAAGGAAGAATAATGGTCCTGGGGATATTGGCACTGTTTCTACAGTCCCTTTAGGGAGAAAAGGCCAATAACTGTTGAGGATAGCCTTTAAGATTTATTATGTTAGAGTACACAGTGGCCAAGAATTGAGAGTAAAGCAGATATCAGAGAAAATCTCTCTATGGTTTCATCTCTTTCTTTTCTGCCCCCTCTCATTCCTCTAGAGTCATCATCATTGCTAGGCACACAGCCTTCCCCCCAGTTCTTTATCCCTTTTTTGCCTCTTTACCACATCTTTAAAGATAGTTTGCTTCTACTGAAGCCTCTCCACTTTTAGGAAGTCTTTAAAACTTCTTCCTGAAAAATAGAGGGAGTTAAAGTGAGAAAAGAGAGAAGGAGGAGACACCAACTTCTTCCCCTTTATCTGCACAAACCCCATTTCATACACACAGTTTAAACTAGTTTTATGTTCCTAATTGGCAGATCCGTGGCCTGGCATGAGAAGCAAGACCGCTTTGTGTTTGCTTGTATATTATTGAGTGACTGGTATAATTAATTCTGTGGTTTCTCTGCCTTTAGGTTACTAGAGAAGAAAGACATATTGTGAAGCCACTTTATGACAGATACAGACTTGTAAAACAAATGTTAACTAGAGCAAGCATTACTCCTATTCTTGTGAGTAAAACAAATGCTATTTCTATTTTTTCCCACTTTTTGAACTGCTAGGCTGCCTTTAGAAGAGCTAGTAACACTGTTCCAGAGATACATCTTTCTTATGGAAGATGTAAGATCATGATGTCATTGTACTTGAGGCATTTGATTTACTTCTGGGAGCAGAGCAGTTCAAAGCTGTCTGTGACCTTGACGGCTCTTAGGAAGTACACGGCTCTTGGTGAAAGTAAATGAGCTGTTCTGACTTGTGCGGCTGAGATGCTCCCAAGTCCCTGTGCTGGGTATGAATCCACAGTACATACTGTACTTTCAGTCCTCCTTAGAATAGTAACAACAGTTGCAGTGAAGCTTGCTTGTACTGCAGGGTACTGTCGCCCGAGGCATGAGTAATAGGATGGCCCTAACAACCATTTCATTCATTCCTGCTTCCTCAGTGTGAGACATGTTATCAACACCTGCAGCATCTGTACAACATCTGTGCTTTTTCACTGTGTTTGCACTTCATTTCCTTTTAGCTTGCTTTCTGGTCTTTTCTTTCCTCTCTCTCTGTGCTCTTTTAAGAGATGAGGAAGAAAAGTTTTCATACTGTGCAAGGAGATTGATGTAACCTTGTTTATAGTACCTGTAAAACAGTCAGGGAATGACAACCAGCTGGCTGGCTTTGCTCTTCATGAGTTGTAATCCAAATCTTGTATGCTGACCCAGACTTGCAACAGAACAGATTTGATATTAGCTGTTTGACCCTTTTAGAAGGAAGGGACTGCATAGGAAGGGATGTGAGATAATCTCTTTACGTACAGACAGCTCTCTACCAGATTTATGTAGCTGGGCAGTGACTTACTCAGCAGGAACTTAAGCAGCTGTTTACGTGGACTCTGACTGTTCTCAGGTATCCCCTTTAAGACCAAGTACATTGAGATGAAGAGACCAGTTCAATATCATTCTTTTTCTGCACATAGATTTTTGTGTAGTGGCTTTTACAGAAAAATGCAGTCGTAATTCAGTTTAAAGGGTTTTGTGTCAGAATCCGTTTTTGAACATTGACACAGGTTGCTTTTAAACACCTAAGCATTTCTCCATGATGAGTCACAGGGTATTGGTGGTGCCCTTGACCAATTGAGTTTTATCCCATCTCTCACCTCAAGTCTGACTCTTCAGCTGAGATGCATTTTGTATTATCAGTAGTCTTATGACTATACTGTAGTCATTCCTTTTTGTTGTTGTTGTTGTTTGTCTGTGAAATAAAGGCATGGCTGATAGGCAACCAATAGGATTTTAAATTCAGGAAAGATGTTGGGAACATAATTCCTAATCTGTGCTGTAGGCAATATCTGTAAAGTGTTTTTCACAGGCCTCTGCTTTTGAAACCTCTAAGAGGTGTGGAGCTCTCTAGTTACCAAGGATTGTTCAGTGGTGGCTTCTATATTCAGTGGCAGGTATTTCAAGACTTGTTTTTTTGGTTTACGTGATGCTCACTCCCATGAGATCTCTTATGGTATCACAATATGCTAATCACATATGCTGAAGCCTGTATGGAAATATCTAAAGAAGCAGGAATGTAATTACCTTCCACAAACTAAAGTGTTGTGTCAGGTCAGTGTCTCTGTGGCTTTCATGTTCCACTGTCCTCCTGTTCAAAGAGTTCATCTGTTGAAATTGTTGTGTGGGGATACTGGAAGAGCAGGGCATAACATGTGTGTGCTAGAGGCAGCTAACTGCAATCCATGGGCAGCACAGTGGCACCTGGTTTAGGCTGAAATTCAAAGGGTTTTGCCTGGAAGGTGGCAATAGATAACTCTTACACAGCATTTCCAATTGTGGGGCTTCAGAGAGGTCTAGAAAAACAAACTGGCAGTCTTATTCCCAACATATGCCTGGCAGAAGATAAAAACTGGCTCTGGCTTTGTGTAACTTTATAGTGTCCCTTTGGTTTGGTTTGGGAAGAGCAAGAGGAAATGTGAAATTCAGAGATATCATTGCACTTTATGAATTGTCTACAAAACATGGAGTGATTTTTATATTCAAAGAAGAGTATTTTTAAGTAGTTTATAAACTACAATGTTTGATTCTATGTTAAGGATACTTTGGGCATCTGAGCTTTTGGGGTTATAGGTTATTTTGTTTGTACTCTGTAAGTATGCTTACAGCCTTGTATTCTCCTGAAAGAAGAAATACCCTTGGGTATTACATGACTTGACCAGAATTCTGACCCACACAGCATTTAACGTCTAATTGCACATAATGGAACCAGCTTCAATTTTTGCAGGGCTCACCATCAACCAAGAGGCGGGGGCAGATGTTACAGCCCATTATTGAAGGTGAAACTGCCCATTTTTTTGAAGAAATTAAGGTGAGTACAGTTCATATTGTAAAAATCCTTCCCAGCACCTTAATAGGGACCTGAGATATTTCATATTGGGTTTGAATTTCTGCTTTGGCTTTCAGGAAGAAGAGGAGGAAAGCGATGGTTTGTCTGCAGACCTGACCGATATCCTAAAAACTGCTGTCCAAACACAGCCTGTTTTAAGCCCAGTTGAAAACTCAGAGTCTGATGTTGAAGATGGTCAAGAGAAACTGACCCGGGACCTTCGGCTGTCAAGCACCCGCGCTGCTTCCATGTATGTGGAAATAGCAAGTTCCTAATTCTAGTATAGAAGTTGCAATTACTGCACTTAGAGTCATGATACCAAGCATATGATGTTGGGTGGAAGCAAGTGACATGTTCAGCGCTTGTCAGGAAGTGTTTAGCTGGAATGAGTGTTCACACAGGTCTGACTAAGATCTTTTTGTTCTCAGTGTATTGCTTAGTATCTTCTAAACCTTCTTCAGTTTTACTTGAGCTGTGCAGACAGCAGAAAACTTACACCCTTTTATTAACTACTAGTTTGTTCTCAGTATTTCACCATCAGACAGGTAGCATATTCCTCATGAGGAAGGCAAGTTCATTACTAACACAGCTAGCTCAGTTGTTTTAGAGCATGCTTTGAAGAATTTGAATCTTATCCTATGGCCAACAGTATTTTTCCTTTCACTTGGAATTTTCAGGCCTGAATTGTTGGAGCAACTGTGGAAAGCCCGAGCTGAGAAAAAGAAGCTGCGCAAGACACTACGAGAATTTGAAGAGGAGTTTTATCAGCAGAATGGAAGGTGTGTTGAGCACAAAAGTGTTTGTTTAGCACAGAAGCAGACGTTGGGCAGCAGCCTCATTTTGTAGCCAAATATATTTTGAAGTCTTCTATGTGAATGTTGCCAATGCAATCTGATCTGGTTTAATCTCTGCTATGTATAATCTCCTGAAGGAGATGACATTGGTGTGCATTTTTAATAGCAGAGGAAGCTTGCTCCTGAGTTTAGTTTCCTCTGTTACAGTCTGTAGAGCACAAGAATGAAAACAAAGAAGTGGGGGTTTCCATTTAAAAAAATAACATTTAAAAATATTGATTAAAAAAGTATTTTTTCATATAACTCCCCCCAGATTATCCCTCTGTTTCTAACCCAGGGCAGGGCAATTTGCCTGGTTGTCCTTTATTCCAGTAGGGTATTTGCTTTACCAGTAAAGGGATGTATAATTTTTATTCTTACCTAGCAGACATTCTCACTTAACTGCACCTTCTACTGTATTTCTCCATAACTATAAACTCCTGAACCACTGGTCACACAGATTTCACTGGCATGGCTTCATCATGCCCTTAATGCATTTGGGACATAACTCCTTTTGACTTTAATGACAAATAATGAGGTTAATAAGGAAGAGCTGGTTTAAAGCAAGTCAGATTAATAGATCTTATTATAATTCAATCTTAAATAAGAATAATCCTCTGCTGTCAATTTGTGAGTCAGTCTCCATACAGTGAAAATGTAGATCAATTGGAATTTATGTCTATTTTCCTGCAGTGTATACACAGGATCTGAAATGAAAGTTTTCATATCCTGTTAATCAAATCTCCAGAAGAACTTAAAAGAACGATTCCTAAACGATGCTGAATAAATGCCACTGGGTTTTGTAGTCAGTTTCTTAGGTGATGGCAAGTTTAACTAAAAGGTATTGGGCCTGTTACTGGTGCACAAGCTGTCAAAAATGTCTTTCTCTTCCCCAAGATAACTGCATGTAACTGCTGTTGTGTTTGCTTGCTGCAGTGTGGAGGGTTTTCTTGCCACTCAAACGTGCTTCTTTTTGCAGGAACGTCCAGAAAGAAGATCGGGTTCCAATGCTTGATGAGTACAGGGAGTACAAGAAACTCAAAGCCAAGCTTAGGCTGTTAGAAGTCCTTATCAGCAAACAAGATTCTTCAAAATCAATTTGACTTATATTCCTCCAACCCATTGAATAACATGATCTTTCCATGTACTACCACTGTACTTATTGGGTGCTTGTGTTCATTTGTCATGCGCTGTTGAAAGAATCCAGTTTGTGCACTTTATTGTGGTGCCACTCTAAGGTGTTTGAAGGGTAAGTAGGTCCTGTCTAGAGAGCAAGTTAGATTTCTAAGTTTGAGACTGCTCTATCCAACTTTAGCAAACACAGTTTCCAGCAGAATTTTGTCTAACAGATGCATCCATCCTATTCCAAAACCACCATAGCTTTGGGTTTTTTTAGCATTCAAGAACTGTGAGACTTTTATTATTACCAACTTTTTGCATTCTTGAAGAAATTCTTAATACCATAATGCTACACTGAACTATTTTTTATTGGGGGGTGGGGGGAAACATCAGCAAATTAAATGTACTGCTCTTTTTCCTTGGAACTTTAAAAAACCAGACTGAAATTACTTTTCCAAAGGACTGCTGTGGAACAACTTTGGTTTTCTAAATTGCACCCATAACACAGTAATAATTAACATCTAATGGATTTTGCTCAGTAGTGGTCACATTTCCTCCTTGATAAAGATGACAGTGGACAAACCAGAAAGTGACCTTCCTTAGTGTCTTTTAAAACTTGGAAAACTGACAAGTTATATCACACGCTGCCTACAGGACTTACATTACTGTTGTTCATGTTCTCATTTTATGGGTTATTGTTTCTCAACTAGTGGTGACATAGTGTTTTGTCTGAATTGGATACTGCATCTCCACTTTGAGAAGATATGAGGAGCATAAGGAACATTGCAGTGCATGGGAAATCTGATGGCGCTCCAGCAGGAAAGAGCTGGCTTAGGACAGTTAAAATTCCACTGTACCTGAACTAAGTCGTGGTATCAAGGGCTAAAATCAGTGTAGTGAATGTGCACCACAGGGTGAACTGTTGGGTTTGAGTGAAAAAGTGACTGCTGTTTCTCACAGTTTTGTTTTACAGTTGGAGAATAAAACTAAGTTATCTAACCCTTACGATGTAAGCAAAACAGTTTATGGGCCTTGCATGATTTAGCTTCAGAGTTGAAACTAAATGTTTTTAAGTATCACATCTGCTGTGCTGAATGATGATTTAGCTACTAGCTTTATGCTCTGCAACAGCCATCAGCAGCTGGTTTTGGATCTGGCAAAATCTAAATGTTAATTTTTAACTGGTGCTTTCTCAGTTCATTTTCTTCTTCCTTCAGTGTATGGGTTTGATTGTGGCCACGTTTTGCATGCACCTACTCTCACTGCATGTTTTTATGACTGGCTAACGTCAACACAGCTATTATTCACACTGCTTTCTGAAAGACCAAAAATGAACTTTCTCACCACAGAGAAGAAATGGCTAGCGTGTAACCTCATAGACTTGCTGTTCTGTCATGAAGCATATGAAATAGGTTGGAAGTAGGATTTTTAGTGCTCAGATTTCATCTGTGTACTGTAGAATACTTCTTATTTTGTCTTACTCTGCTTGTAGGCATGGAATTTTGGAATTCAGCAAAAGAAAAAGCACTAAAACTATTGAGCACTGATGAAATGCCTTTGGTTTGGTTATTTTTTAACTGCAAAATGATCTGGGACCTTAGAGAATGATGAGGTTAAACTAGTCTTGAGACCATTTCTCAATTTCATTCAGTTCCATTGTGCAATGTACACTTCAGTTACTTTTCTATCAGTCTGCAGACACGGGTGTATCCAAACATTGAAACTAATGTGTACTGTATAGTGTTGTACATGAATGTTTGTGTTTTATATACCACATGCAAAATGTCAATATGCACTATTTAAATGTTTTAAATAATATATTCCTCCTTTATAATGCTTAAATCTATATGATTCCAATATTTTTATAAGTGAGTGAGTGATCAGACTGGTTCCAATTCAGAATTAACAGCTGCTTTGTGTTTGTTATGCAGTGTTTGGCTGTTTATTCAGTATAGTAGATAAGCATGGCAACAGTTATGCTGAGTGTGTTTTGTGCCATCCTTGTTGAGCAATAAATAAATGGTAGAACTAGGCATTTTGTGATATAACAGGTTTACTTTGGTAAAAACAAAACGCTATATATCTATATGGATATATAGATATGGAATATATATAACTACACCAGATATAATTGCATTGCTATGTCTGGTGCTCATTGTATAGACTTTTATAATAAAAGTACCTTAACCTTTATTGTCGTATATCTTTGTTTCTTATCATGCTTTCTCCTCCACTGCCATGTCTTCAAAACAAGTGTGAGTCCTTCACCTTTCCTGTACCTATTTGTAGTTTCAGGGTGTTGCTGAGGCAGGTCCTGCCAGCAGAGCCATGCATGCTGGTGGGGGCTCAGTGCTGAGACATCTCTTGGTGAAGCTACAGCAGTTTAAGCCTTACTTTACCTGTTCAGAGTGTGCCTCTCAGCAGAGACAGCAGGGAAGTGACCAGATCAGCTCCCAAACCGACACTGTGGCTCGTGGTGCATGTGGGCTTCAGTTCCTGCTAAGTGCCAGCCTGCTGTGTGGTGATGTGGCAGCAAACTGTGAGTCTTTCTCATTCCTGCTCCGACAGTAGCAATTTGGGAGTAGATGGGGCAGGGAGCCAGCTCAGCCATTACTGGGCTAATGAATTCGCTGCTGATGAACACACATCCACTGCTGAGCAGTATTTGGTTGTGTCTGTGGATCCATAGCAATCCCTTTGCCTGAAAATCAGCATCCACAGCAGTTGTGTTTGTGGCCAGGAAGCACTGTCACTGTACATTCTACTGTAAACACAAGAAGATGCTTTTCCTCTGGACCAAGTAGATGTTTATTTTCATGGTTTGTTGGTGTCAGTTCATATAAAAACAATTCAGGGCTTTTGAACGGACTCTTCTGTTGTATTTTGTGTGAATCCACCTTTCTTCAGCCTAAGGCCTGGCAGGGGACAGCAGAACTCCTGAAGGTGAAGACTCTGCGGTTGTGTGGCAGTGCAGGTAAATGGGAACAAGAAAAATAACTAGGAGACTGAGGGAGCAAGTGGGGGAGAGGAGACAGGAGGCAGCTACAGTATGTTCTTTAGGGCATCAGTGGCTTTCCTCCAAAGATGGGTGGAAAGAAAGCACAAATTCTTTGCACACTGGCTTAAATGTGGTTTCCAATCCTTTTCTCCTATTTTCTCCTATTTTTTCCTAATTTATTCAATGAAACTTGCTCTGATCAGGGTGCTAATGAGAAGACAAAAATCTTTCAAGTAATGGTTTAGTTGAGGGCTGCTTCAAATCCACGTGCAAGGAACTAAGAATATCTAATGAAGAACAAGCCTGTGTTGAATACCATTAGAGGAGAAATGGGTATTTTTGAGGGTGCAAAAGCTCAGTGATACTGGGACAGGTCGTCCTGGCTGAAGAACCAGTTCTGGGACAACACAAATCAACAGTATTCCAAGCTTTACCTCTTCAGACAGGTTTGCTTGAGCCATTATGTTACTGCAGGGCAAGGCGCTTGCTGGGGAAAGTGTGGCAGACTCTAAAGAGGCTTTCCTGTGCCTCGGAGGAATAGAACAAAGCTGGTGAGTGCTGGAAAGCTCTTCCAGGAAGCTCTGGGTAAGTAACTCTGTCTAAAGGGCTTGAGACTTCCATGTACAAGGGGTTGCCAAGTAGAGGAAAGGTTGGAGCTCTCAAAGGTGCGATGTGTCTGCTTTCCTGCCCGTCAGGCTATTGAGTGACCAAGGTCACGATCTGTTGTCCTGAGACAAGTGTCCTGGGATACTGCATGGTAACAAGAACCTTTTGGAAGTGAAGGGAAAGGGGTGCTTTACTTAAAAGAGAGAGGATGGCTTGGCTTCGCCAGGAGAGTGAAATGCAAAATCAGTGAACCCTTATGGGCAAACCAGCGCATGGCTATGCTGTGCCACTGGGCTGGAGTAATCTCTGGGTGCCTCAAACACCCATCTGCTCCCTTCAGGACACAGCTCCTCCATGCTGTGATTAGGTGCAGAGAGACCTGAGATCGTGCAGTACCCCAATAGTGCTCTGCAGGACATAAAGCTTTACAGTATTACAAATCCATGTAAGATGGATGATTCAGGATCCTTTGGAGGCTGGGGGTTGCGTGTTGAGACATACAGCAGCAGAACGTCCCAGGGCAGGGACTGTGTGGTGCAGGTGGGTTGGTGAGCCTTGTACAGGGCCAGGTTTTCTCATGGTGTGTTCAGGTGGCATTTGTAAATGTGCTGTATTTCCTCCTGTGGCAGAGTCCCAGCAGTGAACAAGTATTGATGACTACATAGGAGTAGAGAGCTTCTGGCCTCAGCATAAAACCTTGTCTCTAAGGCAACGGGTATATATGGATTTGGGAATGAAAAGGATGTCTGGAACATCGAGGCTGGTGCAAGGGTGAAGCAAAGGGCCCTCTAGTGGTTCCCAATAAAAGATTCGTTTCCTGAAAGAAGGATTTTGTTTCCTCTAAAGGCAACAGAAACCTGTTCTGGAAGCAGCAATGCCTGGAACAAGAATTGCTGGGAAAGGGGTGTTAACCTTGGCAGCAGATGCACTGTGTGGTGGACTGTGCTTGGGGACTGCGGATTGCACAGGGTTACACAGGGCCAGAGAGCAAGAGGAGGCTGTGGAGTAGGCCCAGTATGTCACCATGGCTGGTGATCTGCTCTTCTGGTAACACATCTGTGTCTCATAGCAGCCCCCAAACAAGGCACAGGAATCAGTGTTGTACAGGCATCCATAGAGATGCCCACCCAGAACTCCAGCAAGGCTGCTCAGTTCTCGGGAAGCAGCACCTGAAGCTCTCAGAGAAGAGACCCAGAAGCAACAATGGTTATTTTTTAATAATACCTTTAATAACATTCCTGCTTCTTTTAGCCAGAAATAGAAAAAAATGAAGGGGGTGGGATCTTTGGATGTGTTTAAACCAGGACGAGTTGGGGCCATCTCTGTCACCAGCTGAGCCCGTGTTTCAGCGTGTCGGCTTGCCTGCAGCATCCTTCTGCTGCTGCATGTTTCTTAAGATTCTCCTGAGTCTTGCATTGGTGGTGTTGAGTTCCTTCCCCAGTTCAGCTGTGTAACTCAAGAGCCTAGAACACACAAACACAGCCACGTATCCTTGAGATGGTGCTGCTCTTCAATTTGCAGTTGCAGCCTTTTTGCTCACTTGGGTCAGTTGCCAGGGATCTAAGTCCTGAAATGCCACTTCACAAGCACAAGGTCCTACAGTCTCTGTCCCCCTCCCTGGGCAGCCACAAGGAGATGCTCTGGAAGAGTGTCCTTGTCCCACCTCATTCTTGACTAATGTCTTTACAAGCTGCTCTGCTAAATCCTTTTGTTTCCTTTTTCCCTCCCTGAGGGCAGCTGTTATCAGCCAGTATAAAAGGACTTAAAATAGCTTAAAAATCACTGACTTCATGTTGGTCTTCTGTCTCTCAGGTTGTCACCCTGTGAGGGTTTCAGCTAAGGCTGCGGCTGCTGGGGGATGGCAATAAGAGTGCAAGAAGAGATCACACATACTTACTGCTGAAAATCTGCCATGGTGACATAGCCCTCAGTCGGGCTCGAGGCCATGTTCTGAGCAGACAGATAAATCATCTCATGTCTTTCTTTCTTTGCCTGTAGCTCTGATACCTTCGAAAGGCTCTGTTCAACAGCAGGAGGATTAAAAAGAAATAGCAATCATAGCCAAAGCCAGCATGGCTCACTGGGACACCTGTAACACACTCACTTGTGCAAGCAAAAGATCTGTGCGGCTTTGTTCTCTATCTGAAAGTAGGTTTTCCTCCTGGCCTCCCAAAAAGACAGGCAATAGGAATGCACGTTTCTTTTTGGAGTGCAGAGAGATGGCAAGTGTGTGCAGTAGTGCTCACAGTGAGCCAAGGGGGTTTCCCCTCTCTTCTGCAAGTGACTGCTTAAAAAGCGTTTTAGAAGTACTTGCACAGGCTTACCCCAGATATGGAACTACCAAAGGCTATTAGAAACCCTTTTGTAAAGCAAAAGGAAGCTCCAGTGACCTTTCTTCTTACTGTAGATGCAGCCTGTGACCCACCAACTGATGGGAAACCTGTTTTGTTTTCCATACATCTGTTTCTGTTTAACATTTGGGTAGATGCCCAGCTCACTTTATACCATTGCTAAGCCACATTGATCCCACCCTACGGCCAGCTCTGCTGTTGCAGTGTATGACCTTGCCTGAACAAGCTCCCATTTGAAGTGTTGCACATAATTAGGGATTTTTCTTTATTTATAGGTCTAGCTTTTCCCATTCCTATGTCGTTAAAAATAGCATCCTGTGGAGAAATAGCTTTTGTAAGTAACAGTGGGGCCAACTGTGACTCCTTTTGTACTATTCAACCTCTGAAATAGAATCAGTTTCTAAGAAGACAGGAAAGAATAAAACCTACCTTTTCTCTCTTATAAACATGCTTCGTTCTAGTGGATGGTAATTCCTTGCTTGTCATTCACACAAATGAGAAGAGACAGAAGTGCTGTGAGAACAGGTCCGTGCTCAGTGCGGGGGGTAAGAGCCAATGCTGAGGTCCTACCTTTCCAACTTCTCTGCTGGTGGTTCTGTGTCTTCCTCAGGTTTCTTCAGCTTGAGCTTGCAAAGGACATTATCACAACTCTAGACATTGACAGGGAGAGTTAAATGTTAAATGGCTTGTGTTTAACCAGAGACATTTTGCACAAGGAGCAAACCCTCAGCACGCTGCCTTGGCAGTTCAACAGAAACCCCACCAGTCTATCCCCTTCTTTGTTCCCCTAGCTCAGCTCAGAGAACTTACTCTGCTATAGCTCAAATTGGTCATGAAAGCCCTGAAGGTAATAGCCAACCAAACCCAGTAAAAGCTTCTGTTCTCAGGCGTATTCAGTTTAATCTTACTGTAGTCCTGGTAAGTAGGAGAATGAGCTTGAGTGGGAGAATCTGAACTGGGCTGTTGATGTTGTTGGGCTGAGGTCATGATTTCAAGTTGCACTGAAAAGATCTGTTCCCGTTTTATACTCATTTCTGGCACATAAAAACAGTCTGAACTTTGTGGAATTTTAAAGGTCCGGATTTCTACTTGTCTTGTCTTCCCATGAACAGAAGATCTTTAGTTTCTCCATTTGGAAAAGCAACAGTAAGCTCTGAAGAATATGATGGGACATATCACAAACCAGACTGCTCTTAAATATTGCTTTTTAAAAGGTAGGCTCCTTGCACCCTAACTCATACACTGCTCTTACCATTAGGAGCTCCTCGGGATTTGATTGATAGAAGGATGTCTCTGCATCTGTCAAACATTTACTTAAAGTGGAAAATCAGTACTTGAGTGTTCTTACATGGTTATGGCCCAACTGTTTCAGGCTCTTTGCTAGTGATGTAGCTTAGAATTCCTCCTGTCTGGAATTAAATGAGGTAGTTACACAGGTGTTTACTTACATGTCTAAAGAGGTCTCTGATCGGGAGGCTGTAAGCGGGCATCACATCGTAGTCTGCTTTGACTTCTGAATAGGTGTCATTTATAATGGCCAAAAACACGTTCTGCACAGGAAGAATGCAGTTAGACATTTGTTTCTGGAAGCTGCATCTGTATTATGCTGGGGCTGTTGTTTGGGGGCCACTTCACGCTAGGGCACATATGGACTTGAGCTTTTCTGGGTGCAGATGCACCCAATGCAGATACATTATCTGGTAACATTATTCAATGTGCTTGTTTTGTGGTGCAAAAGCCCCTTTTTTGTGGCAGTTTGGAGGAAGGGAGAGCTGGGAAATGTCCAGGCCTGCTGTCTCTGCCCAGGTGTACTGAGGGGCAGCCAGGACAAGCCTGGTGTCATCTTGGGGTGAAAGCCAGTCTCAAGAGCACTACACGATAGTTCTCTATTGCTAATGCAAAAAGATAAGCATTTTTAAGCTAATACTTACCAGCAATACGAAGAACACAAAGAATACGAATGAGATGAAGTAAATGGGTCCAAGGATTCTGTCTATTACTTCTGTGTGTTCAAACTCAAAATCTCCCAGCACGATACGGAACTGTGTGAAGCTGGGAGTAAAAAGTACCAGAGTGAGGTTGACTGGCTTCTCCTAAAGAGGAGCATTGTAAGCATCACAACCAAACAAACAAGCCCAAAACAATAGATACAACTGAGACTGATTCACCATTACCTTCATCACTGAAATCAAAAGGTGAGCCAGGATAATACAGCAGTGATAAACTGGGCATTTAGCATATACTTGGGAATTTGAAAGTACAAAGGAATTTGTCCCGGTGTGCTTGTGTGAGGAAATTCCTTCATTTTGGATAAGTCATGTGGCTTATTTTAGTGATTTCCCTTCTGTTCTGGCTTCATGATCCATCACCTTCTCTTAGCACACAACGTATCAGTATAGGTCCCTATGCTCCCTATAGGGGATTTTATTCCTAGTGAAGATAAATACTTATTTCTCTGTATTGCAGCATCTTAAAACCATCTCACACCCAGGTGGGTCTAAAATAAGCTGGTTTTCTGTTCAGAAGTGCCTTAATTTTACATGAAAAGCTGCTTTCAAACAATCTGCTATACTAAAGATCTTTGAATTGTAAGAAACGTAGCCATGGGCTAAAACTCAGGGCTTGCTGACAGTGACAGATTAGGGACCCTACAAAGTGTGGGGACCATAAAGCCAGGTCCGTCTGGTACCTGGAATTGATCTGATGATGATGCTACAGCGAGTAGCAGAGCCAGCAGATGGGATTCGGGGACTCTTTGCCACGCACCTGCATGTGTTCAGCCTGTGCTCTGAGCGTGTCTGCTGGGTGGGTTTATGCCCTTACTTCTGAAAGGGGTGAAAGAGGCAGCCTGCTGCCGGGCCTGCCCCATCACCCAGGGGCTGGCTGCATGTGGCAAAGCTGAGAGCTGAGGAGACTAATGGCTCCATTGGGTGACCTGCTCCTGAGCTTCCCTTTCTGTGGCTCCCCTGCATTGCTTACTGCACATATGGCCTTTTCTGAGCACGGGAAGGCTTTGAGAATCAAAAAGGGGTTTACTCTATGAGATAAGCTAAAGTGCTGGAGACCTGTACTCTTAAGTTCTGCTTAGCAGAAACTGGTTTATACCTGCACCAGTTTGTATCCCAAAGTTTACAAATTACATACACGCATTTCTGGAACGTGGAAAACTCTTCAGCTTGTGACCCAAAGACCAGATAGCCAAACTGGGCATAGGCAAAGAAGACGACGAAGAACATGACGGCAAAACCAATGATGTCTTTGGCACAGCGAGATAAAGTGGAGGACAACTGCTCCATTGTTTTGTTAAATCTTACATATTTAAGTACCTGCAAGAGAACAGAACAGATTGTTACTGGGGGATCAAAATGCGTTGCAATTTCTTAACAGGGTTTCTGGAATGTTATCCATAATCATCATTTACAGGTTAAGTTGTACCCAGAAATGAGATATATCTAGAAACGCACTAGGATTGGGTGTGTTTCTGGAGAAGATGAATATTGTGCAGGGCAAATACGTGTCTATACTAAAGCTAACAGCATGTTAGGTCTTTGCTGGGTACTGATATGTGTGATCAGTTCTAGCAGTTATGGACCCTGGGTCAAGGAGACCACAAGCCATTCCACCCTCCTGTGTCTGCAGAGTTGGTAAGGAGCTCTCTTTTACTTTGGGTCTGAAATAAGGCCTGAACAAGTCTTGTTCAGTGACAGTCATTAATGATAAACACAGCTGTGCTACTGAATGAACAGTCTGAAGGGTGGGTGATGCAGGGGCTAGGGTACAAAAGGGATGTAGTGAGGAAGGCTGTGCACAGAACTGGTTAACAGCCAGTGCTCCCAAACAGCTTCTGTTTGGGCTGGGAGGTGGAGGAGGGCCAGAAGCCTGTTGATTTTAAAAGGATGTGACCTTTCACAATAGCCTGTGTTGAGGTACTTGGGACATGACTGTAAAGTGTGCTCTTCTCTGCCAGATGTGAGCACCTCCCCTGCCTGTTTCATAGCTGCTTTGTGCTGGATGTTGTACGAATGTGTTAGGGCAGAGAGGGCCTTGGGAAGCTTCATCCAGTCACTGGGAACACTGAGGCCTCCTAAACTCAAGTTGCTGCTGTCTGCTCGGTAAAGGGGAAGGGGAGCAGACCCGTCAGAGCCAGCAAGGTTTAGCAGATATGGGGCAGTGGCAGGCAAACACGCAGGGCTGGTTTAGCCCCAGAGCATCTGGTTAGGAACAAAAGTAGCTCCTAATCTTGGAGCAGTTTGCTACTCTGTCCAGAGATCAGCAAATCTATTTACAAGAATGAAATGAAAGGTGGGCACAAAGCCACTTCTGAATCAAGTTCAGACACATTTTGCCTTCCTTTTGGCTACAAAAGCTATAAATAGCTTCACCTATTACAACCATGCCATCTGTATAGGTCAGGCTGTGACCTGGATCATATTGGGTCTAGGAAAATACTGAGTTTGAGGAGGCTGTTTGGCCATGGTCATTTCCCAGCTGCTCCAATGGAGACAGCTGCCCATGTGCAAAATTCCTTTTTAGATGGGCTTGGAATCTGTGTGACCATGTTTATGAGAAGAAGGTAATTTTAAACTCTTCTGGAATCTCATAAGCAAAATTCTCCCTTTTAGCCCCACCTTTGCAATTCACCCATGAAAAGGTACAAGTGAACACTTAGGCTATGCTTAGAAATGCTGATTCTTAAGTACAAAAAAGGGAATAAGAGCCAATACCTTCATCCAAGCAAAGAAAATGTTGACAGCAATCATATTGTTGTAAAGGACTTGCCAAAATGTAAGGAAATAGAAGTCTGGATATACATTGGCATCAGACAGCAGCTCTTCCATTACCAGGGACACTTTTATGGTGCTGTAGATATTGAAGATGATGGCAAGGCTGGATACCTGAAGGAAAGCAGAAGCCAGTGAAACTCAAGTCCAGTTACGTGCTTTCTCCTTCACACTATCATTTTGCATAGGAAAGACTTTGATTCCAACATGCCCTTGGGTAGATTTGGAAAACCTGGGCTTTTTTGGTCATAATCCATATATACAAGACTTTATTGCCCAAACCAATTGTAATGGTACTGTGATAATTCTGGGCTTGCGGTATTTAACACGCTGCATATATTCTAATTTGCTGTGTTAGCTCTGTTACATGCTACTGCTTCCCTGCTCTGCAAAGGTTAAGGCTCAAACAAACAAGGTGGATAACAAGTATAAAAGATGTGGAGCCGCAGGAAGCTGCCAGCAAAGCTAGCAGAGTTCAATGTGCTGAACCATGGTGGGCCATGCGGCCTCTTCAATGCAGAACAGTGGGTGACTGACTCAAACCCGACACAGATTTGGGCTGTTTGGCTTGTTGGCTGTCTATTCAGTGCAAGCCTACACTGGCAAGCAGAGAGGTGAAAGTCAAGGGGTAGCTCACCATCAGCAGCATCAAATCCAGC
>JANHGB010035715.1:0-11781 GCA_026283785.1 Coracopsis vasa
GAGGCACGCACCGCTGGAGCTTATTTTGTCCTCCCCAAGGCGAGGGGCGGCGAGGGTGCCGGGGGTGGAGGAGGAACGGGGGACAGGCAGGAGAATAAAGCAAAGGGGGGCGAGGGGCGGAGGAAAGGGGTGCTGCTGAAGCGGTTCTCTGATGGGAAGCAGCGGGTTCCCGGCGGATCCGCCACCAGCTGCCTCTGCTCCCTCTCAGCTTTCCGGGTTGATTCGTGTGGGGCTCCCTCCCGGCGGCCCACGGCCCTCCCTGGCCATGCTTCTTCGCACCGGCTCCCTGCCGCCTTTCCCCCGAGCCTGCGGTGATACCTGTACCTGCCCCCGTTCCCGGCCGGGGAAGCTGTGGGGCAGAGGAGGGAGGGCGATGGGGAACCCGCCCGTGTGCCCCTCCTCTCCCCACGTCTCGGTACCGGTCGGGGCAGGAGGTGTAGTCCGACGGGAGAGGGGTTTCTGCTGCATGCGAAAGTGTTAAGAGCCTTGAGGAAGACTCACACGTACGAAGCGGAGGGTACCTTCCACCCAAACCAAGACGCGATCTTTGGGAAGAGAAGGTTATTGCACCAGCACACTTTTACCTCGGAATGCTAACTGATTTCTGAGGTTTCAGAACTACCAAAAGAATTCTGTATGGCACCCGCAAACAGCCGCAGTACGCAGACTTATCTATCGCCAACACTTTACTGTGAGGGTGGTGAGGCACTGGAACAGGTTACCCGGAGAATTTGGGAATGCTCCACCCCTGGAAGTGTTCAAGGCCAGGTTGGATGGGGCTTTGGAGCATTTGACAAAGCCCCAGCCAAGCTCGCTAGACACAGAATACCTAAGGAGTCTCTGCCCCAAGAAGTCTCTGCCTCCAAGGAGTCCACAATATGCTGCAGATAATAAATACCATATAAAATATGATATTCCATCTCTTTCCATTCATCTTTTCTCCTGGGTCTTTTCCCTTTTCAAATAAGGGGTCAATGTTTCCTGGATTTACTTTCTGCCAGTCTAATGGTTAAACTTCCTGAAGTTGTAACTAATCAGAGGAAAGTAGAAAAAGGAAGCCAGCAGCTACACAGAAAAAGAATCCAGGGTTATCCTATAAAAAAGGGCAGATGCTCACACAGGGAAATATCATGTAATAAATATCTAACTTTAATAATGTTTTAAGAATACTTTAATTTCTTATTAGATGGTTCTTTAAAGAAAACAGACTTTGAAGCGTAAATATCCATCCAGCATAATTCACTGCTTTGCAATGCAGAACCTCCTAGGAAAGAGTAAGTTTTTGTTTCAGCAGAGGCTTCAGCATCTCCAATACTGAACTTTATTTCTCTAAATCCTTTAATCTATAAACGGCTATTTTTATAAAGAGGGCAAAAGTGTATGGTGGGAACTCCCTTAGACAGGGATTTTGTATTAATGCTAGACCAACTAGGAGCAGAACATGCACAATCGGATCTGGATAATACATTTTAATTCTATTTAAGAGTGTCTCTAAAGAGATTCAGCTAAAACGCATTGGATTTTCTATCTGGTGATTTTTACAGAGCAGCAATTTCCTTACAACAGTAACAATTACCTTAACTAATGCAATTAGACAGTGAGGTGGGTTTTCTTATTTAGATTTCACTGTTACAGTTTTGCATACTGCTTCATTTATCCTTACTTCCCAACAGCAGACAAGACATGGTATTGCCTTCCTAAAGTGTCCTCAGGACAGAAGCGCTCATCCAAATTCTGTCCCAGGGGGTCCTCCAACCCCATCCCTGGTCCCATCCCTGGTCCTGGTCCCAGTCCTGGCTGCTCATGCCCCATGGACAGCTGAGCAGAGACTGGATATGTGTGGCCCTGGGACATCCCCTGCCACCAGAGGAACAGGTGACAGGACACAGCCCAATGGCTCCTACTCAGCCTAGCTCCAAACAAAGGAATGAATGAGAGGGAGTAGAGTGAAATAAAGGCCAATCCTCCACTATCTTTAATTTTCACAGGAATTTAGGAGAATACCTACAGCCCTAACTTTGCACAAGAAACTCTTCACAAAGACGTAGGTTCCACATTTCCTTTCACTGGGAGGGCCTCTTTATATTATCCAATGATGCTATGCACTATATACTATCTACTACTATTGTTCCCTTTCTTTAGTTTCCTTCAAATACTGGGCCTTTGCCAAAGTGCATTGACATTTCTCAATAATATGATTCTCAGGGTGATAGTAAAGAAAGGAAAGAATGAAGGTGAAAATGGGCAGGATGCCTATAGACAAGAGCAAATGTGTTTCTTACTCCAGAGATCAAAAACAATAGCTTTCTCCTTGCATCTCAGAAATGCGGAGCAGTTGTTTACAGTTTGAGGTTTTGCAAAGAAAACTCAAGAGAGCCATCTGCTGTCTTAACCTGTGATAAAATGTGTGCGATTCTAGTCGAAGTGAAGGTTCTGCTAACAGATGGTTTGTACAAGTATGAACATATCGGCTACCTTAAAGACTAGTAACTGCATGAGTTTATACATTTAGGACAAATGGAAATATATTAGCTTTAACGTTTGGAACATTATAATAGAATTTTATTTCTGGTTAACAAAACTCAGGATATGAAAACAAACGATTAAAAGAGGGGGAGAAGTGATTTTCAATACTTTCTGTTTTCCCATCTGTTCATTTCTAACTGCTAATTTATTATTATTCAGGAGTTTTCTAAAACAAAAATGTTTCAGAATATTTAAAATTACTTGCTTGAACGAATTTTAGAGGAAAACCCTCAACAGATATAAAGTGTGCATAAAATGCTTTATCATATACTAGGGTATCAAACCTTATTATTATTATCCTAATTTTTTTTTCTGTATTACTGGGGACAAACTATATTCTGTTTCATCTAATTTAAAATGTAAATTACAATGTGGTATTTTCAAGCATCAAAGTTCAATATTAAAATATACACTGTTAATATTTGTGTATACATGTACATGTAATAGTGATACATAAAATACTTTTATAAGGGCTTCTATGATGAAAAATGAGATTCTATGCTTTGTATTCTAGTCTAACTTAGATCTATAGGCTACAAAATTTACAGAATCAGAAATGTAATCCTTATGGTTTAAAGAGTTGTGTTTGTTGGTTTGTTTTGTTGTGTTTGGGGTTTTTTAAAAATTATTATTTGTGTATTTTAATTTTTTTTTCTCCCACTTATATGTTTTGCATTAGGTTGGAAAGAGTTACAAGCTACAGAGCCATTTTTGGTCAGTGCAGATATGAAAACCCTACAGACTTCATAAACCATTTCAGCATAAACAAAAATGTCTTTCTACAAGAAAACATATACACACACTCCACCAACATTTTCTGCTCCCAGATATCCTGAACCTATTCTTTATATTAAAACCAAACCAAATCAAATCCTAAGACAAATATCCCAGGAAGATGTGTGCTACAGTTGCAAACAAAGTTAGTACCTTACTCCTTAAAACTCCATTCAAACTTCAAAGGCTATTCTAGGAGTAAAAGTACCAATTTAGGCATAACAGTTGCAAGGTGTACTTAAGAGTACATCTGGGCCACTGGGAACATTCAATGTCATTCTAAGAAGAGATGTCTCAGCAGTGAAAAAATACTTGTTTATAAATTCTCATGGATACATTTAATCAACATTCCAGTGCTTTTGATAAGACAGCAGACTGATTACCAAAGGGCTTTTGTCAGCTAAGGTTGCGGTTCTGAACATTTGTTGGTACTGATCAAAAACTTATTGAAGGTTGCTAGTAATTTGGAGGACCGTAATTCAAGTGTCTGAATTCAATTTATGTACTAAGACCCCTCCATTCCCACGGAATGGCCTCATAAGAAAACATGATTCTGTTCTACAAATATATTTATTCATATAACTACAAACTGATACTTGTCCAAGGCACACAGTGTGTACATATGGCAGGGAGGAGGCTTTTTGTAAGCAATAGTAACTTGCAGTTCTTGATTTAATTTTCTTGGGAGACAAAGAGCTATAGCTTTACAACTTGAAGGAGATGAGAGAAATATGATCTGTGGCTTACTCTGCAGGTTGGTAAGTGTTCAATGTTAAAAAAAATTAATAAGCTAGAAAAACACATGTCAACATAAAAGGTCTTATTTTAGCATGAACATACTAAAATATGGGTAAGAAATCTTTTCCATATAGTTTATGTGCATTCCATGCTTATAATAAGAGTAGTATGGTTGTGCGAGGAGCTTTAAACTTTTTAAGTTAGGCCAGTTTTACATGTTCTTGTATGTTATTATGGATATAATTCTCCTTATAAGTTGTTGTTAACTTTTATAAGGGCTTCTGTGATGAAAAATGAGATCCTATGCTTTGTATTCTAGCCTTCTAGTCAGAAGACAATGCACTGTGAAGAACTGCAATTTAAAATCCTTAACACCCTGAACACTTGATGCTGGTTGTTTAAACTTTGATGAGCATTAGAAACAAAGTTTATTAAACATACTAATATAGTTGACAGAATTTGGGTATTTATGCTTTCACACTTTCTCCATCAAAAGCACTCAGCTTTCAGTCTCAACATTCACAGTGCACTCAAGGAGGCAAAGTTGTACCTATTGAAACAGTTGACTACTTAGGACCTTCTATGTATTCAGTATATTTTAATAGGTATGACTTTGGCTCCTTGAGTGTATTGTGTTAAGGTGAATACCTTTAAATAAGATAAAAGCAAGCTTCTAGTATGTTGTTTGAAGAACTGCACGTATTTTAGCTTCACAGGTTTTGGTCCTGCTAAACTTCATGTATCTGAGTCATAGGAAGAACTATTAAAACATAAATAGATTACAGATAAGAATAAATTAATCCACCATGCAAGGAAGTCCTACATCAGATTACTAGTTATGCAGAGAACTATCAACATCACCATTACTAGACATAAGACCTAAGGAAGTATGAATGCCTATGCACACTCAGAGCCAATGTTTTAGTGCAGTATTTGTTCTGCATTGACTGGTGACATCTTTTACACATTACCTGGGATATGTTTGCAACTGGAAGGACTGAGTACCTCTACACTAGTAAGGATTCAGCTTCATTCAGGGAACTGAATTAAATTGTCTTGTAGATGAACCATAGGAAGGAACTGAATAGATATCGTCTCATTTAAAAATTACATAGTTCTTAAATTGCTTGGATTTGCTTTTGCTTTTTTGGCTTTGCTTTTCTTCTTCCCTTCCAATGCTAAATTGCAGTGATTGTACTGCTGTAACGAGCCTCATGAATAATGCTATGTCAAGGAAAATCCGTTTTAATTGCTTCAAGTTTAATTTTCAGTTCCATTGGCTAACTCTTCATTCTTCAGCAGGGAAAAGGAAAGCGAATGGAGATTCTTATGCTATTTTTAACAATCAATATTTCAGAAACATAAGATGCATAATTACATCTCCTAACTTTTAAGACACCTCCTGTGACGTGACTCTTCTTAGTTTTCATTCTATCTGTCCTCTGCTTCTGATACTCCTTTTGAGACCAGCTGAGCAAAAGAAATCAGCTGGATTGACAGGAGAATCTGAAGAGCACACAGATCATATGAGGCCCTCCACGACAGCTCACCCAGGCCAAAAACTTAATTCCAACAAGTCTCTTTCAAACAACAGTTAACAACAATGAAAAAAACCCAAAAAGTATCAAGATCACTTTCAGGGACAAATCCATAAAAGTAATTAAAAATAAAATACATTGTGGTTTCTGCAGAGACATATACGTGTATGATTTTAACTTTAAAAATCAAATAGTCACCTTGAAGAGAGATTCTTAATTACCAGTGACAGAAATACATAGACATTTATTTTGATCCCACTGAAGCTAATAGCGCATCCACCACCAAAGTGCTTCAGACAAGGCTCTAGTGACACAAGCCAGAATCACGACTGTTATCAAAGAAAAACAATCCTCCCCCCAATCTCTAGTCCATGCAGATGCACAGAGCAGTTTAAGATTTAGAGACCTAAAAACAGCAAGGAGAGCTTTTTCATTAATATGCACAGCTTAAAACAACATCTGTTGCAATTGCTTATCTAGCCACAGCAGGTCTTTTCTGTTTTACCCAACTTCAGAAACATGCAACAATGACTTCCCTATTATTCTCCCAAGTAACTGAAAATCCCTGTAACGTGAGTCTGCTAAATTTTGTTCTACAGCAACAAAAGAAACGCCATTCCTGAAAAATTTGCTCTCTACAGTGACCTTCTTCTGGGGTTGGTACAGTTGGCAGAGCATGATAACGTCAGCTGTTACACCTGCCTGGTATAGGAAAGTAGTAGTAGGGCTTCCTATTCCCACAACAGAAAAATAGTTGTGGAGATTGCAGTGAACTCACTTGCAGTGTCCTCATTGGAAACATCACAAATATTACCCTAAACAGAAAGTGATTTTTGCTGCACAAGTTCCAGAATAAAACATAGCTCATAGAAAAGTAGCCATCAATATGAAAATTTCTGAAGTGTAAGGAGAAAAGCCCTCAGATCTGTGGATAACAGTGATTTAGGGAATGTTTACCAGCATACACATAGGGGATTGTTCCTTTCATAGACTTTGACATTACATCACAATATTTAATCTGCCTTAAACACATTCATACACAAGTAAACTATATAGCCCAAGCTTGTTGACTGTTTTTCTGAAGTCCCCTAAAATATTAATTTTAAATCTTTATATAAGAAACTCTTACTTTCCTCAGAACAGATATGAAAACATATGAAAATGTAAGAAAAAATGTGTTCTATTTCTGGATTTTAACAAGGGAGGTGTTGGATTTTGTCATCTCACATAAACCCTGTAGAAAAAGCATGTTATAACCATTACAATAAGGATGAACAGAGACATACGTAAATTACTAGCTTGAGAAGCAGGAGGATGATTCCCTTCGAAATACATTCTATAATCCCATAAGTATAGAAAGTGATTTTCACCAGTGACAGGAAGGACTGGAACATGGCTACTTGCACACTTGCACACACATATACACACACGTGTCCACAATACCATTTTGTGGTGGAAGAAAGCATAAAAGGTGCTCCCTAGGAAATAATTTAGAAAAAAAGTAGTCTTCTTCTATGATCTAACCTAAAAATTGGCAGCATAATTAATTTGGCAAGCAAACTTCTCAATAGTCATCTGTCTTTGTTTATAGTTCTACTGTTTTCAAATAACTTTTGTTTTGCAATCCATCTGATGTTATTTTGAAGACATTTGCAAGGAAAAAAAGAAAAAAGCCCTGAAACCTAAAATCCTGTTCTTTTCTTGTTCTGGGTACTGCTCACCAGGGGAAGGTAAATCTCTGAAGGGAGAAAAAGTAGATATAGAACAATGCTGGCTAATGCCTCATTCATCCATAGGGTAAGCCTTGATCTCTTCTGAGATCTTTTCATACAGAAATGTCCCTTCATTTGGGGTTCAGAAACAACTAATGTTCTCTGAAAAAAGCCACATGCTGTGTTTCCCTCTTTCCAATCAAACAGAAAATCCAGTGGATTGTCTACTAGTTCTATTGAATAGAGTAAATTAATGGCAGATATAAACATCTGGAAAAAAAAGTGTGCTTTAGCTTCTTTTTACTTAATGTAGATAATAAGATGTGATAATGCAGTTTGTATTAGGACAGGAAGTGTCTTTTCCTTTTTTCTCCTTTTCTTCTTAATCTTTCTTTCACTATTTTTTCTGACTGAAAGAGTTTCTTTGCAACAGATGCAAAAAAAAAAAAAAAAACAACAAAACAAGCAACCCCCCCAAAAAAACAAAAAACAACCAAAATAACCCCCCCAAAAAAATCACCAGAAAAATATTGATTAAACCAACTTTTTAGATGCCAGCTTTTTTTTTCCTCTTCTCTTTTGATAATCAGTCTACTTCATCTCTAGCTTCATCATTACCAGTGGCAATTGCTATATCAAGCTGCATATTTCCATTTTATCTCCTCCCCAATAGAAACATCAATTTATTCTATACTTCATTTATATGTTAAAAAAAATATAGCAAAGCAAGAAACAAATGCTTTGACCTAAAAAAAGAAAAGAATTTAAGAACTTCTGCTTGATTGTCTTGTTACTTGCATAGATTAGAAAACCAAGACAAAGTTCATAGACTTTTTCTACATTTTTGTTTATTTTGAAGACGTGACAGTTAGAATATAATGAATACTATAATTATTTTTGAGTCCTAAAAAAATATTGCAATACCTGCTCATATTACTGTTCTGATATTCCTGGCTATTAGTTCAAATACTAGCATTTATTATTAGCAGTAATAGCATGAATACTCCTGACGTAGTGACCTGATTTTGTAACACAGTTCTACAAGCTTAAATTATTAAATATCTCACAGTCAAAACTTAACTCATCAAAACCTTTCAACAGAATATTGGTCTAATGTGCAGTGCAGTTATCTGATTTGCCAGCAGTGGACACTGTTACTCTAGTTATCCACAGATATATTGACTGAAGAATAACTTGCAACAGATACTGCTAAATTTTTCTTTTATTACTTGCACTGCTGTGACAACTTGGGGTTATTTGTATCAGACAAAGGCTGAGTAAAAATGAATGGTAGAAATATTTTTCAACATCTGTGTGATAGCTGATAGACAGTCCCTTTCTTTAAAAATACCCTGTTATTTTAAAGTAGCTTTATGAAAAAATAAACACAGACTTACTCACATGGGATTGCTTTTTTTTATTATTATAATAATCACTTCAAGTCATAGAAGAGATGTCCTGATGCAAAAAATGATTTTTTTTTGGTTCCTCTTTTTCACAGAATGATGGGCATGGCAATAAACTGTACATCTTTTGCAATACTTCTATAAAAATTACAAATAATGAAATCAGCGAGGTAAAAAATTCTAAACAAGCTATTTACTTCAGTAGCTTGTACACTTTGTTGAATAATATAATTGCTCATTATTTTCAAAGGACATGTTTTACTCACTAATACTTTTACAAGCACTTTGAAGTTAAGCTGAAGTGTAAATTTTTGGTTAGGAAGAAAAAATAGATAGCTATAAGTACTATAACACAGAGAGCTACAAAAGGATTATCTAGGAAAAGAGTTTCCATTAATCTTAGAAACGGAAACAAAATATAAGCAATGCACAGGTTTAATCACAGATAATAAATATTAACTTCTTAGACAAAGCTACAAGAGTTACAGCAATCACCTTCTAATCTCATAAAGCTCCCCATTAAATTCCCATCAGTCTAATACTATTATATAAATGCAGTTTTTATGTAAGAATGCATAGTATCTTAATTGCATAATGCTCATTTTCTGGGTAACACAGCTGAAAACTTACAAATGGGACCTAACATGTACTGTTGTCAGTACATGTACACATGACACCCAAGAGGTCTATCAGAACTGTGCTTTTTATCATGTGAAAAGTCAGTTGCAGGCTATTTTTATACTTTTCTTTTTTTTTCTCTCTTTTTACTGTTCACCTTAATTAGTAAATCGATACTACTTATGGTGCAGTCTGGCCATGCAGAGCTGGCAAAGTTGCAGGTGAAGTGAGGAGAGGGTCATGCCTCCATCAGTGGTAGGATAGTCACAGATTAACCTAAGACTATTGTGAAATTGCTCCCCAAGAGCTGGGAAATTCAGAAAAGTTGGTATGAGATCTAGCTTCTACCTGTCTATATTTCAGCGTTTGAGAGCCTTGAGCATCCACTGAGTCAATGACTCCTGTTCACAGCCTCTTATTATCTGGATAAAAGTGACTTAGAAGCCATCAGTGAGTGCATGAATCCAGTCAAAGCAGAACAGTTGGACTAGACTGAGAGACTGCTGAAACCACTCGCCAGTCACATCAGCTCTTAGACCTGCTCAGCCTTGAACACAGGTAGGCAGAACACTGTCCCTTCGCAAATATTGCTTATACCAAGCCACCCACCTGGAAACTGAACTTGCTACTGGTGTACAGCATTGCTACTCAGACTCAATGCTTTGGGACTCATTAGCTACCAGAAGTCTCCAAGTACCCCTTGTATTGCCCTTCAGTGTTCAGGTAAGTCTCATGTTTAAAAAAAAATCCAAAACCCAACAAAAACCAAATACAAATTTTTCACCAAGTCTCAAAGATATTTGACTTATTTTTAGACTTCAGTTTAAGCACTACAGAGACTTGCTTTAGCTACAGATGTAGGGAGGAAGAGCTAAATTAATACAGGAAACAGCTTGATGAGTGGAAGCTCTTTTTGATGCAATCCAAACTGTGCTCTGTAAATAATAAGTGAGCGGTTCTGGCTATGCTAGGCTGATAAGGAAGAACAGAAGTCATTAGAAATGGAACATACTGGCAGCCAAACTGCTGTGAACCGTAGCTCTTTGACTAATATTCTTTCTCTAGAGATGAAGCAATTCTTTCTAGGCCTTAAAGACTCAAGTATAAACAACCTACACATCATCGTTTGTTGGGGGAAAAAAAATTGTTTATCATTTCAGTTTTACTCATGAGGAATGAGGTACTATACCATCCTGTAGTATCACTCATATAAGTAAGTTTCTAATAATTTTGTTTATGGTTGTGTTGTGCAATAATGCCTTAATACTACTCATGTTTTTAAATTGACCACCACAGCCTTGGATACAGGTAGGTCAACTTCCCATAGAAATCAATTTTTATTATTTTAAGTCTCCTAATTAAAAAAACAAAAAAAACCCAACCCCAAAACCAAACAACAAAACAACAAACAGCTGTCTCTCAGTATGTTGTACAAGTACAAGAGATCTTCAGTATCATTTCATTTGAAAATCATCAGCATCTTGTAGATCAGCTTTCTCATTATTTCAAGATTTGGCCCACACCTAAAGGAATTTGCCTGCTTAACACTGATGAAGTGAAAACAAAGATAAAGCACTATGATCTGAAATTAAGATATTTTATAATTTCCCTTATCTGTTACCATAATCTGCAAATCCCTTTGTAGTTTTATGTAAGTTTTTGCAAACATGTAAAAAATATAAGTTTAGAAATATCAAGCGATAAAACTTCTGTTTATTAAAAATATGAATTTTCTAAATTGAAAGCAGGTAAATGATCAATTAGTTTACTAAAACCTGTCTCTTTTTTTAGTGTTCGATAGTTTAGGTTGAAAGACACCTCTGGAAGCCCCTTTACAAAAGATTTTGTGAATCAAAATTCTGTGCATGCAGACCTGTATCTAAACAGCAAATAGCTATTTTTTAAATCTGCATTTTTTTTCTTTTGCCAAGACAGAAGAACATTTCTGGTTTGCAACAGGATCTTTTAATTGAAAATGTGTGCAAAAGGATTAAACCTATTTTATTTGATAATCTCTCAGAGCATGATTTATTTCTGAATATATTTATGATCAGAAGACAGCACATTTAAACATGTGGTGCTGTTGCCAAGTTAAACCTTGATTGTATCTTACATGCTTCACATGACATTTTCTGAAGCACGTGATTTTCTGAAGCACAGACAACCTTATAACATTCTTCCAGTGCCTAAAGGGGCCTACAAGGAATCTGGAGAGGGACTTTTTACAAGGCCATGTAGTGATCAGAGAAGGGGGAATGGTTTTAAACTGAAAGAGGGGAGATTTAGATTACACATTAGGAAAAAGTTCTTTACCGTGAGGGTGGTGAGACACTGGAACAGGTTGCTCAAAGAAGTGGTAAATGGTCCATCCCTGGCGATGTTCAAGGCCAGGCTGGATGGAGCCTTGGGCAACACACTCCAGGGTGAGGCGTCCCTGCCCATGGCAGGGGGCTTGGAACTAGATGATCT
>JANHGB010035716.1:0-11574 GCA_026283785.1 Coracopsis vasa
CTCCAAAACCCACTGGAGACACCCTCCAAAATCCATTGGAGAAACCCTCCAAAACCCACTGGAGACACCCTCCAAAATCCATTGGAGAAACCCTCCAAAACCCACTGGAGACACCCTCCAAAACCCACTGGAGACACCCTCCAAAACCCACTGGAGACACTCTCCAAAACCCATTGGAAAAGACTAAACATGCCCAAAGATCAGAATTTTCCTCTGGGGGTCCCTATGTCTCATTACTGACCACAGAGGAAGCCCAGTGCAGCTCATCTCCTTTCTTAAGCACGTTGAACAAGGACCTAAAGCCAAGAAGACGGGTAAAGATACTGCAGGAGAACCTAGCAAACAGGAAGAGGTCTTTGGCAGCCTTCCCCCATGAGCTGGAGTAAAGTACTTGGGCTGTCTATGTTTCAATTCTATGTGTTTGAGAAAGGATAACATTACTGCCCCAACTCACAAGGGCACAATAAACACATTAATGATTATTATGCCCTCTGAAAATATGGTAATGAAGGTTGTAAGTGTAAGAACCATCACTGGAAATGTTGCTATGCATTTATTTCCACTTACCAGCTCTCTCTGCTTTGCAGAGCTTCCTTACACAGTGATCTGGCAGCAGAACTTGGAATGACCCTCAACTCATCCCACCAGCAGCTTTAAAGCATTTGTGAAAGGGCTCAGCTGATGCACCTTCCCATAACACAGATGCGATTCCGCTTGGCGGGAGCAATCCCCACTTGGTTGATGTCCGCAGAGGATGACGACAGATGCTTCTGGTTTTATTCCTTTAATTATATTGCACATGCACTGTAATTTCTTAGAGTCTCCTCAATTGCTAAATTCCATTACCACCTCCATTCCCTGACAGCTCCCCTTGGCACAACAAATACAACTTCAAAATAGGACACAAGGGACACCAACCCCAGGGTACAAAAGCCTTCTGTAATGACCCTGTAGCAGATGAGTGCACCAAGCAGGAAGGCAGAGGCTGCTCTCCAGCCCCAGAAAACAATTCCATCAAATCCTTACAACCATGCTATTTTCCAGCTCACTTTCCCTGCACCATTTCACACGAGGAGAACGCTGTACCACCGTCACATCACTTTTCCTCATTAGCCATTTAAAAGCAAAAAGACTACAATTAAAATCCTTCCAAAAGGATATTTTTCAGTTAACTCTGAGATACAGCAGAGAGCTAAAACAGGTCCCCCATACCAAGAACCCCTTCTCTGCTTTCGCCTTAAAGCAGAAAATCACAGTATTTGACACAGTGTGCACAAAAAGCATCAAGTTGTAGAGTACATTGACAATGAAGTGAGAAAGACAAGGAAAAATGCAAATATTGGACTGTTCCTTATTCAGGAATACAAGATCAGGCACATAAAACTGGGGTAAAATAACTAGTTTGCAGGTGAAAGCACAAAGAGATAAAACCTTGACTGGGAGCAGAACAGTAACGTGAACATTACCTTAGAAATTCCCAGCTCAGGTATTCACTGGAAGGTCTCTTTGAAGCAGCTGGTTCAGACTCTGGAAATTAGAATAATAATAAAAATATAATTAATAAAATATAATAGAATACATTTGTTATTCTAATAATTCTGGAACTTATAATAAGAGTTAATAAAGGCTAAGCTTCCCCTTTGTGTGGCCCCATGAGCGCTCAAGAGAACAGGACAGACCTGCAGTAGGGACACGGGCATTTGGAGCACCCCAACTACTTTAGCAAACACATGGTTAGTTTAAAAGACACTCGTTTCTCCCCCTCCTTTCCTAAATATGACAAAAAAATGAATTATTTAAATGAATTCTTTAAAAATTAGAGGCATTTTGAGTAATAGCCCTGCAAATACAGAAGGCTTCTTTCTTTTTGTATCATCCATACTTTATGGCATTATTTAGGGTTTGGTGTGTGGGTTTTTTTTTCCCTCTCCTTACTTAGTATTAGGCTTGCACTGATCTCATCAATAAGAAATGAATTTTGGTAACTTTCAAAGCCACTATATTATTTTCCCTTTTATTTGTAGTGAGTTTTTCTTCTCTCAGTGGTATTACTGCAATAAGTCAGTCATTATTTCTTTATGTTTTCCCTCCTTTCTTTAGTATTTCATTTCCCTTTACAGCACATCTCGTGATCACAAAGAAAACAGAGACACTTATTTCTTTTAACAGTTGAAATTGCTGCGAGTGATTTAACTGTCATTTAATCTGATTCCTCTCTTCTGTCTGTGGAGAAATATGTTTAATGTACTGGAAATTATGTTAATAAGAAAAAGCATTATCTCATTTAATGAAATAAATATACAAATATTTCAAAATAAAATAAAGAGGCAATCTTCAGTGAGCAAAAAATGTCTCTTATGGGTTGCAGAAAATAAACAAATGAGAAAAATTAATGAATACATTGAAATATACTGACAAAAATTATGCCTGAACTCAAAAGGGGGGGGAAATGAAAAGCGAAGGTGACTGAATTGCATCTCACCTAAGCAAATGCTTCAGAGAAAACACAGATGCAACCTTAAAGGATCAGAGTACAAATTATTGCTTTAAATTATATTATTACCCTTGGCTAAACTTTTCCTTTAAAAAGCCATTCTTTTTCCTGCTTTTTTTGGTTTTATTTTCTTCAGTCGGTGCTGAAATAGTATTTATTGTTTAAGGGCTGAAATCCTTTTCATCCTGTAATTATTTGTGATCCTTTGCCACAAAAATATATATTCAATTTCTAGCAAAGAACTTTAAACCCCCTGATTTAGTTAACGGGAACAATCGATAGCTCTATTTGTAAGCTTTTCCATCGCGAAGCATGTAACTCACATGCACTGAGGTTAAACAAATAGTGGTGGTGGTGGTTGGAAAAGAACTTGTAGCAATTATGTAATAAAAGCATGACCATTGCAACAGAAACAGAGAATTAGGGGTTTAATTACAGGCATCAAAAGGAACTAAAGACGTTAATAAGAACAACAACCAAAAAATCTCTTTTATGACAAACTGATTTCATTTCCCTGTTCTGCAGTTTGAGATGTGAATGTGTTGCTTTCTGTTGTCTTGTTTTCCACAAGTAAATAGTGCAAAACCAAAAGAAGGTATTCAGTGTCATCATTTTGGGTGCAACAGTGGCTGGGATTTGATGAAATCCTGGGTTTACTCTTTTACTGGCAAGAATTAGTACCTTAAATCCACCCAACAGGGGATACAGGGGTTTCTTAGCTCCCCTTTAAAAAGCAGCAGCAGTGATGAGTGTGCTGGGGTGCAAATTCACTGGGGGGATTTCAGTCCCGGGTGTCACACACGTTCGCAAGGCACTCTCCAAGTGCTCCAGTTTCTGTGATTCCCCCTCCTTACACAGTGCTGTGGATCACAACAGCTCCAGCTCAGGCACTTCTGCAACCGAGAATAACTACCAAGAGCAGGATGTGTAAAGAACTCGAGTTACTTTCTGACTTGAAACACACAGTTTTACTTTCCTACAGCTCTCCTTTCAGTCCATAGGCCTGTGAATCTGAACCTAACCAGGACAAAGGCTGTGCAGTGAATGCTTGGGGTTAATAATAAGCAGGTTGCCTTCTTATTTTACAAATAAGCTAAAACTCTTATTTTACAAATAAGCTAAACTAAAACAGTGACATTCTGAGCCCGGCTTCAATGGAGATTTCAACCTGTGTTCCCAGAGGCTCCCTTATTCCCACCCATCCAGCCCTGCCACCCCTCACAGCACCCTCCCATCTTGAGGTCCCACACCTGATTCCTCTGGATGGGATTCTTAAGCTGCTCGCAATCATTACACTATATACAAAGCAAACCATGCAGAAAGGGGTTGCTCTGAAGTGCAGGTTGTAATTGGTGTAAAACAAGTAATCCATTTAAACTAGATTCAGAATCACTAATATTTTAAAGACACAAAACCAGACTCTGCACGGACACCAGGATTTGGGTTTAATGATGGCCCTTCCGTTTCTGCTAAATTTCAATCCTACAGAAAATATTCCCTACAGCTTTTGTGAGCAGGGTTTACAGGGACAGTCAGGAGAGGGTAACCCCAAAGAGGCACAGCTTTATTTCTCTAATTCGAGGTTTACAGGGCATTTAAGAACAAAAACCCTAAACCCCATTGTATTTCTTTTATAACTGGAGTGAAGAATGCGCGGCTGTACAAATGAATTAGGAAATTACTCTCCTGCCGTGAAAAAACATCACGCTGTTACATGCAGATATGCACACAAAACCCCACTAATTCAAGAAGATGAGAAAGAAGGAGGTTTAGTGTAAACCCCTCTCCACTTCAGCAGCGGGAGGGTCAATAACTGACGGTGGTAACTTGCCTTGCAAACATGCAGTGCACCTTGAGAACCCCAACCCAAGGTGCAGCAAAGATGCAGTGGCACAAAGGCTGGACCTCAGACATCCTCCACGAGGCTCCTATGGAGGAGCTTGCTGAGTTAAGCCCTTGCAAGAAGCACCCCCCTCCCCAAAATGCCTATTCAAAGAGTTTTCCCTGCATTGGGAAGAGCAGATGGAGGCAGATGTTCCAGAGCACCTCCAGGTCCTGCCTGCGCTGTTCCAAGAGTGGCTCCAGTCTCCAAAGCGCCCTGGATTAGACCCACAAACCTGGTGAGTTAAAAAGCTGTAATAATCTCATATATTGCTGTTGTAACAGTGCTTAAGGGAACTGGATCAAAAGCCTGGAAGTACTGACATTTTTGATTCCAATGTCTTTTGAGTGATGAAAAGCCTATTGACATGAGCAAACCATCTTGTCAAGTTACAAAGACAGAAACCCCCAAATCTCCTTTAAAAACAGCGTCTGTTTTTAAGCAGAGCTCTTTAAACTTGCATCGAAAAACTATCTGCAAGCTCTGCCTGGCACAAACCTGAGCTTTCTCCCATTCAAGAGTTTGAAAGCAAGACACCCTTTTGTCAAAGGGATACTTCTAGTGCGAAATGGTAATTTTTTGAAGCAAAATCAAGTAAATCAAAGCTCTGCAAAATCAACATTTTTGGTTCTCTTTTGTCCTTTTTATTAACACCTTGGACTCTTTTCCAATTTCTGGTTCTATTCCTGCTAGGAAAAAAAGGTGGAAGCAAAGAGCAAAGCTACTTAAGGTGTTATTCTACAATAAATTAGACTACAAGGAGTTTTTCCCCTGCGCACCCTTAGAGAACTGAATTTCAACCATCTTGCACATGAAGCTTTTCTTGGTTTAAGGCTATATATGGATGAAATCAAACCCTGGACTTATTCCTTACATCTGCAGAGCAAATCCACAGATATAGCCCTTTTCTACCCATGCTGTGAATGAAAGTAAAATCCCTCCTTGGTGGGTACAGCTTCCACCACCTTTTAGGATCCATAAACTTGTTGAGAAAAAGGATGGCGCAGACAGACCTTCACATCCACATTTCAGCTCCACTCATCCCTCAGCCCCTCTCACACCCCTTGAGTTCTAGAAGACAGCAATGCCTTGAGAGCAGATAACTCTACTTCTTCTGAAAGCCTCCCTGTGCAGAGAAGAGAGCTCCTGTTCCTCTATGGAGAGCCCAGCTGGAATCCCAAAGGAGCATTTGCCACTCCATCACCTCTGCAGCAAGGCACTCATCCCATCTGAGATACAGGGATGTCTTCTTTCGCACTGCTGGCACCATGGACCACAACCACACAGATTTAATGCTTTGTGCCTGTTGCCAGACCTGAAGAAGCCACTGGTTTGCCTTGCAGTACATGTGAGCACAGTTACTTGCTGTGGTTGCTCTTTCAGACCTTTTGGCTCCTGTAGATTGAAGATGCTGCTGCAACAAGCTCTGCAACATCAATACAGAGGCTGAAAGCTGAAAGTAAAAAGCTAATAGTATCTTACGTCCTTCTGAAGTTTCTCCTGCCTCTTTCATGTAACTCCTTTAGCCTTTTATCAGCCTTTTTAAACATATTTGAATTTATTTGATTGCCACGTTTTCTCCCTCTGTTCCTTTAATGAAAAGAATTAATTTGTGTACCTTTGAAGGGAGCTCTCTGCTTTCCCACAACGCAACAGGCCATTCTTCCCTCAAAATGGGAGTGGGAAAAACTGGGAGTCATCATTTGCAAGCCCGAACCTCAGCAATGTGCACGAATACTGAATCTAGAAAATCAAGTAGGTGCTTGAAACCAGAGAATGGAAATGCAGCATTCGAATACCCAACCGTGAATGCTGCACCTCTTCACCCAACCTCTTGTTAGTTTAGTATTCCTGTTCCTGGAAGTCCACATTATTGCAAACTGCACAGTATTGCTTCCATCCACTCTACTGAAACACATCATTAACCCAGCACCACTGAAGTTTCCCTAGAACAAGAGAACAGAGCATTTAGAAACAGGAGGAAGAGGAAAGGTGCATGGGACCTAAGCTCTGCAGACCAATTTCAGTTATATTATGCAGACTGCAACTATTCATGTGATTTACATCAAAGAGAGCATTTTTAATCAACTCAGCAGAACTAAAGCAGCAAGGGGTGACAAGGGCTTTTTTAAAGCCCTCTCCTTGTTTTTCAAGTGACAATTGATAGCAGATGTCTCAAAACCTCCAGCATCCTTGATACCTATTTTCAAAGAGATATCGATAGCTGCAGATCAAACTTCTGCACCCTCCTTCCACAAAGCATTCTCAAAGATGCTTGAGAGTGGAAGCAAATGCAAGACACAGCCTTCACCTAGTTGGGACCATTTAAAAAGCACAGTACGGCCTCTATTAGAGAAAGATGAGTTTTTTCTTTGCTCCACAATTCCACACTGATTCATTAAATTGCTACAAACAACTTTGGGTCAAAACACAAGTTACAATATACTCCTATAAATTAATAAATAATGGGGGTTTTCCTATAAATCCAGGCTTTCTGCTTACTACTTCTTCACAGGCATTTGTGGCCACATTGGCCAGGCTGGGAATTAACTGGGGATTTTACACTTCATCCTTCAAGACTTCTCTGTCCCTCTTGCAGCAGTTGCAAAGGCAGCAAGCATGGATGTATTATTCAGCACTGACAATTCAAGCTGTAGACACCTCATCATCCCACAAGAACAGCCCCCATAAGTGAAACCAGAAGAAGCTGTCCATAGACTACTCAGTGCTCAAACACAGAAGTAGATGAGCAAGACACATGCTCTCAACGTGAGTAAGGACAGGATTCCTGTTCTGCCAAAGGAGCTTTTGTCTTTCCTTGTCACTCTAACAACCTGGGAAACCATCTGCAAAACTGAGAACAAGCAGCAATTTTTGGTGCAATCTGTTAAAAATCACTTCCTCACAACTTTGGGAGACATGTTTATCCCAGTGTTTTCCAGGTAGCCCTTTTTAAGGATCCACACTTGTAGGGAAGATTTTCAGGTTATGAAAACAGCCAGAACAGCTAAATTTAGGGAAGTTGTCAGACATGTAAGTCTGGAGACTTGTCAGTATCCCTATTTCCAGTTTTCTGTGCAACTCAAAGCATCTCCTGCTTCTCATCCACACAGAAACTACAAGCAAATACGTTTCTTTGTGCTACCTCTAGCACACATAGACCTGATCATTCCTTGCTAGAATCCAATGAAAAGGTGCTTTCAAACACAATTAAACATTTTCAGACTTCAAACAGTGCTCAGCATTAGTTCCACTGGAGTATAGGGAAAGGTTAAGGCAGATTTTCCCCTTAGCATTATTTTTTGTGCCTTTTTCAGTTGACTTCCATATGGATAGCAACAGTCCATTGTCGGGTGATAAAATTAGAACATCAGAGATAGCCTAACTAGAAAGCAATTTATCACTGTACTATTCCAGCATATAGAATTTCTATTCCTTAAATAAACATCTTTCTTTGAAGTGTCAACATAACCAAGAAATCTTATCTTCTAGACAATATTCCAGGCTTGATGCATTTTTATTGCTCTCCTGTAATGAAGTTTTAACTCTTGATATATTCCTCCTATTTAAGTGCCATTTCAACCAAACTAAAATGATCCATTCCCAAAGTTGGTTCAGGCAGAGCGGTGACATTCTGCAGAAGAATGTGCCCAGGTGTTGTCTCTGAAAGCACCCACCATTATGCTTCAGCAACGGGGAGAGGAGGGGAAGAATAAAGAACAGATTTAAATGCATTGTGGAATTGAAGCTATACATCCATTTCACACGAGTTGCACGTGTAAATAAGACAGAACCAGTAACTTCTGTATCTGCAGTTTACAAAGCTGGTGTTTTGTAAAGCTCCTACGTGGTGTAAATGGCATCACTCTATTAACTTCACTGAGTTGCCCTTATACACGCTCTAGATTTAACGACGACAACTTCTATTCAAAGTAATGACTACAGCAAGAGACTTGACTGAACAACTTCGATCACATTTATACTTGTCATTCGGGATTAGCTAATCCCAGATCAACTCCGTACATAATATATAATTGCATATCAACAATATCAGCCTGAAATTCTCCCTTCTTCTAGCACTTTCCCCAAGTTAAGCATTTTTGTCCTGCTAATGAACCTTTTGTTCGAGTGAAGATGATTCTGCCAGGAATTTAATGCATGGAAATGTAATGACAGAAGAGCATTACATAACCCCGCTCCTACAGGAGTTCCTACAGTACGGAATATAATGAAGCCAGACTATAAATGATGCATATACCTGCAAGGGAAAAGTAGCTCTCTTCTCTCTTTTTTTTTTCATTTAGTGAATTGCTATAAATAACCATGTGGCAAGAAATGGCTTCAAGTGCTTCAAAATGTTTGGAGAAAGGGATCAATCGATCCGCTGCTGAATTGTTAAATAGGAAAGAAAGAGACAGCTAAAAGATTGGAAAGTACTTCCTGCTTTCTAAGAAATGCAAGGAGAAAAGCTGTAATAAATACTGAGACACCCCCATACCCCCAACCCCATCCGACAGCAGAGAATGTTCTCCCGACTTTCTTCCTCAAATTTTAGGATCAAAGGCGCCTGCAACAGGAATCTGAACATTCAGGAGTGGATTCTGAAGCTCATCAATCACATTGGAACACTTCATTTTACATCAGCTGGCTCAGCGGAGTTACGCCGAGCAAATATTCACTTCCATAAGGAAAGAAAGAAGCAACTCTTGCAACTTTTCCAGCACTGTGTTTAGCCTCTGTGTATCTGCTCGAAATATAAGGAACTAAGAAACTCAGCAATCTTCATAGACTAATATCTGAATGAAATTATTCCATCTTTGTCCTCTTCCCTCCCTCCTTTCAACAGAACCAATACCTTTTAAGAGAGCAAGAAAAAGTAATAGATGCACCCAGCATCTGACTGCAGTTAACAGCTTGGGAGATACAACTACATCCCTAAAACAAAGAGAGTCATAGACTCCTGGAATGGTTTGGTTTGGAAAAGACCTTAAGATTATCCAGCTCCAACCCCTTGCCACAGGCAGGGACACCTTCCACTAGAGCAGCTTGCTCCAAGCCCCTGTGTCCAACCTGGCCTTGAGCACTGCCAGGGATGGGGCAGCCACAGCTTCTCTGGGCATCCTGTGCCAGCATTTATTTACCCATAGAGACTGAAAAGCACAACTCTTCATCTTGCATAATCCCTGAATCTACTTAAGACAACGCTGTCATTTCCAGCATACCTCCTAAGACATTTTGTGCTCTGGTTATTTCTGTTATCCTCAGTAAGAAGTACTCCTCTTGTATGTATAAATAAATCAGTGTATGAACAGACATTAAAGTGACTCTATTTTGCATACAACCGCCTTCCTATTTCCCCCCATCCACTTGGTGTTTGACAGAAGGAATTTCACCTCTGCCTACTCCTTCTCCTTCTGGTACTGGTGAACTGGAGGTAAAGAACCCACAACTGCTTACTGCAATGAAATTGCACTATATAAATCCTTTCTGACTTTTGAGGAGCTGGTGATTTATTGCAGAATAATGCAAACCAGATATTTCTGAGTATCATCAAAATCTAATATTAAAGATCCTTAACTTTTTTTATTATTATTATTAAGCCAGAATTAAAGGCCATCATTTTAAAGCAATCTTTCAATATGAAAAGCCAAACCTTTGGAAATAAGGTCTGTAGGAAAAGTCCAGCTGTATCACAAATTAAACCACACTGAAGTAATATTAAGGTGCAATTTAAGACCCTCATATTGAGAGAGCTCAGAGTGAAGGCTCAGTACTCTGACACTGGGGAAAAGGCACTATGCTAATATCCATTTTTTTCTCCCAAAGTATTTCAATCAAGAAGCAAATAACATCCTGGAAGTTGTGTTTGGAATACAGAAGCAGAGAGCACAAACTAATGTGTTCTATGAACTGATGAAGTTTGCACAGCATTTCAAAAGGAAGCAGAGGATACAAGTTGCCAAACTCTCGGGATCTGTGTATAAATGGGACTTTTTATCATACATATTTCATTGCCACGTAACTCTTCCTTCCCAGTTCAGACATTATAATACACTGCTAAGCGCAGTATAGATTTTCAGATCCACAGCGCTGTATGTGTCAATTTTAGAAGCATTTTTTGCAGGTATCACCTGTACAGTTTAGAAGCTGATCACAGGTCCCCACATTCACACATTTTGGGGGCTAGGAATGATCCCTGAAAGTCCATTCACACAACAGATCAACAAGTTCCTCCCAGGAGCAGCTGATGCACACCGAGGTGGTGTTTCATCAGCCCCAAGGGCAGATAAGAACTTAGGCTACAGGTATTTACAGCTCTTTGAGGTAATGAATACCATATCAACCCCAGTTCACACCATGTTGTGAGGTTATACAGCTCTGATCCCGATAAAATATATAACGTCTGGTATAAGTAATTATTTTGTTGATTTTATACCTTATCCCATTTTGCTCATATATACAGTGTTAAAAGCTAATATATTATTCAGTAGCTATAAAGGGCCTTTTCTGGTCTTTTCAGCAGTGTTATTGTCTTTCACATCCTGTCAGAGCATTAAGATGTCATATAACTTTGCAACAATTTACTGCACACCCCAACATGCACTTGGCTAATACTACAAAGATGACTTAGTGCACTGGCATTACTGAAACTCATGCTGTAAGGTCTACTACCCACAATGTGGGCAAACACCAACTGCAACTACAGCAGGAACAAAAGAAAGGAAATGTATTGCTTTTGAAAAGTGATTGTTTAGTCCTGTCTCTTCAGTCAGAAGCAAAACTCAGTCTCTGCCACCATCCCAAACCTGAAGGACAGGAGTCAGGAACGTGAATCCATGTATAAGCAATCTGGTTTCCACTCTGCAGTGGTGCACAGCCAGAGCGAAGCTGCAGGCAGGTTCTCCCTAAATGCATGCTGCAAAACACAGTTATTTTAAACACTAGCATCACTTCACAAAAGGATGATTTTACCCCATCTGGAATACTGTGTTCAGCTGTGGGGCCCTCAATACAAGAGGGATGCTGGAGCGAGACCAGAGGAGGCCACGGAGATGCTCAGAGGGCTGGACCAGCTCTGCAATGGAGCCAGGCTGAGAGAGCTGGGCTGGGTCAGCCTGGACAAGAGAAGGCTCCTTAAGGGAAGACCTTAGAGCAGCTCCAGCGCCTAAAGGGGCTGCAGGAAACCTGGAGAGGGGCT